>JAVXUP010004941.1:0-24214 GCA_033070095.1 Escallonia herrerae | reverse complement strand
TGTAATCCAGTTCGTTTCTTTGAGTAAGCAAGATTGCGTGTGAGAGATAAGAGAGAGACATTTAAGCATGCAAACGATTCCAACTTTACAAACATAGTACTGAATATCATAAATCGAGGCGACTTTAGGATGGACGTAGGCATATCTAATGGTGTTATCGCCCGGAGGGCTTGATCAAAGTTAGCACCGGCGGGAGTTCTTCAGCTGGTAAAAAAGAGCAGATGCGGTTTTACTGTATTAAAATTTATTTTTAGAACAATGGTGACTCGACAGTCATCATCATACTCATTAAGCAGGCCAATGCTGAAATCCTGAAGGAGTACGGGAGGTAACTGTAGAATCATAACAATGTCCACAGTGAGGGCAATGCCTGAGCTGATATCTTAACAAAGATGCGTAGATCTCAACCTTTTTGTTACCAGGAACTCAGTACGCATCCTGAGGGCTTAGGACAGTTACTTGACTCTTATGACTGCAGCCCAACTGCCCTGTGTTGTGATCTCTCTTATTGAACCAAAAAAGTTTGAACGTCACTTTGTTGCTTCCAGTCTCTAAGAGAAAACAATTAATGGTCTCAATGTTGTAATTACGTGGTTAATGATATGAATCATCATTGCCCCCTATGTGTATAATCTTCACCACCGTCTGATGATCCCAGTTGGCCGAAATATTATCGCCGAAAACACAAAACCTTGAAATTTCTTCCCTTCGACAATTTAATGAGATGAAGGTAATTTGCAGAGATGCTCTAATAAGAAGGAATATGGAGCTGAAAGCCTGGTAATAAACATATTGAGATGAAGCGCATTCGACAAATATAACAAGGACCCAGCAGAATGTGTCTCTCACCTCTATCTAGCCTTTTCCCATTTCTTTATAAATGGATTGCAGAGTGATGATTCTACAATACAGAACGAGTGAGCAGCTCCATACATAAATCATGAACATTAGCTCTGCAAAGAATAACGCAGCCTCTTCAGATTTCTTAAACTAAGCTAATATGCTGATTGCTAACCATAAGCCAACCTATTTGGACCTTCCATTGTCCAAGGCTCTTATTCGAAAAATGTATCAAACGGTTGGTATGCAACAAGAATTCAGGCACCCACAAATTTCCATAGACCAATGGAAATTTCAGCTGTCAAAACTGCAAATTATTCCTATTAGAATGTCTAAAAGGACATTTGACATAGCTTTATGAGAAATTGTTTCGAAATAACAAGGATCAAAGTGTGCCTTTCACCTGTACTTTACTCTTTCTCGGCCTCCTCTCGGCCTTCATTCAAATCCGGTGGTTCATCCAGTGTATACCAAAATTATGGTTTTGACATTTAGAACAAGTGAGCAGGTCCATATACACATCTTGAACTTCTAGCTCTGCACAGAAGAAGGCAACCTTTCACATTGAGCCTTCTTAGACTAAACCAAAATACTACCAGGGGCGCAACGGCTTTCAAGCATACGCAATTTTTATAGCAAGACAATTTGTTGGGACCTCAGATTGTCCAAAGGAAGGAAGTGCCTGTGTCCAAGGTCTCTGTATATGTCCTGTGCTTCATACCTTGCAAGATGAAAAGTGTCTGGAGCAGATTGATATTCTTCTCTTGTCGGATAAATCCCTTTCGCAAATATGACTTTTAAGTAGCACCACAAACAAAAAAAATTCCCCCCTAAAAGTAGCACAACCCACAGATTTCTACGACGCTAGGAACAATAACATTCCTCGCGAACCTTAAGCAAATTGCCTCTTTCAGCACGCTCGTACAACTCGAGGAAAGTGTGCCAACGGCCAGCAATTATATGGAGCTTTAGGTAATTACATAGCTATCGCATATTTCTGGACATGTTTGGGTCGTGAGCCATCACGAGCAGATACAGAGCACGCTTTGTAGCATAATCCCATATTGAAGTTCAAACTCGGCATAATGCTTGAACCAGTATATCAATAAAATTTCATGAATGACGTACACAAGTAATATGTTCAGCAGATGAACAAGGTGGATGACGATCAATGGTAAACACGTCCATGAGTTACATTTATTCGTACATACAATTAGGGGGCAAATGAAAAAAAGTACAATGCGAGGGGATTGAAGTAAACATGAGAAAGCTGGAAGAAGAGGGAAGAAAAAGGGAGTGAGACTATTTGTTAACAGCAGCAGATTTGGGTGTCTTCACTATCAAAACAGGACACTTGACGATCTGTGCACAATGATTGCTCACGCTCCCAAGAAATGCCCTGCATTGCAATAACAATTAAAGGAAAATATAAACCGATGAAGAATTTTTGGTCTTGTAACTATGGCCACTCCTTCAATTCAGTTCGTGATTTCTATTCCAACACTAATCAGGCTTCGCTGAATTCATGTTTACCAAGTTGACATTGGTTACGTGATTGATTCAGTCCCCTCACGAGGGAGGTAGAAAAAAGGACTGAAACATCCCAACACAAGTATCTGTGGCCATGGATTCTGAATTTCGAGGAGGGAAAGAGGCCGAACACCACTGTAAAAGAGACATGGCTAGACACAATGGAAAGAATAGCGCCGTTAGGGTAGCACTTCATTTAGGAAGGTCCAAGTACGGAGAATATATCTATAGCACCACATGTGTGGTTCTCATAGCTTGGATTCTCTATCTAAGCCCTCAAAATGCTGCTAAAGCATTTATATAGTGCCATTAGCAATAAGTTTGTGTCAAGTATTAACAGTTTGAATTGTAGCTAAATAGTACTCCGTATATTGTTTGTGGAACCATAAATTTTATTTATCAGAGATTCTTATGGACCAACCTCTTGATCGCGCCGTAACCATGGCTGCCCATGACCACCATATCAACACCCAACTTCTCGGCCATTTGACAGATCACATCCCTTGGATCTCCATGCTCTATCCTCATATCCACCTTAACCTTAACACAAACATTGAACACAAACATTTTTCTCAACAGAAAGAACAACATATGACCATTGTACCTTACTGCCTCTATAGAAGTTAGACTACTCACATCATTCAGCTCCCTGCAGAGCTTCTTGGCCTTCTCAATCACACACTCCGCCACCTCGTTGCTGTACCTATCCATTGTCGCCATTATATCCGACGAAAACAAGTATCCTGCACCCAAATTTACAGGAACGCCACTAGATGTTAGTGCCTTCGAACTGAGATACTCCCTCTTCCATGGTTCTTGTCGTCTTTTGAATAAGTAAAATTTGATTTTGTTAAGGGCTTTGTGTAAATTTAATTTGTTAAACAACCCTCCCTAACGAATTCGTTTCAAATTATACAGTAAGGTTTTGCAAAAAGTACCAATAATTGACGAAAGAGAGGAGTGACTTTTGGGTACATCCGTACGTACCTGTTCCGTCCAAGGCAGTGTACACAGCTCGAGGGGGCTTAGCGTAGAGGAGGACGAGGGTGTCTTTGGAATTTTCGAGGACTATGTTCTTGAGGCACCATGACAGGGCGTATGCGCTCTCTTCGCCTTCGTCGATGGCGACCAGAATCTTGCGCTCCTTTGCAACCACGTCAGCCATCGTATCCAAAAAATGAGCTCGATCGATCAGACGGTTGAAGAAACCTGGAGAAGATTGGTACGAGGGTATGAATGAGCAATGTATGGAAGAGGCATATATACAGAGTGCAAAGGGAGGGAGACGGGGTTTAATTGCTGTGGGCGGTTTGTGGTTTTGGGATGTGTTGGTTTTGGGGAACAGTGGGTTCCGGTCGTTTTTCGGTTTTAGGGACAGTGTGTTCAACTTCTTTTACGTTCTTTAATTTATCTCTTCGTTCACTCGATACGTATCCATCTCTAGAATATTATTGTATGTCACATTAAATCCGATTGATTAGATTTTGGCTGCTACTCAAAGAAATCATCTTCATATCTTCTGTACAGTGATAATTAACAATCGTTAAATATTTTTAACGATTTTAATTTAGTGAGACTAAAAAAAATACTGTTAAGAATTATCGCTCAAAATACTATTACAAAAGTCACTAGAAATATTTAACGACTATTAAATGTCGCTATATATGGAGTTGGAGGAATATCCTTACAACTCAGGCAGCAATCAAAATTTGTACAATTTGATGGCCACGTGATGCGCGATTCAAAATGATACGTAGAGTCCTTCATCCATCCAAACAGGAGAAAGGTACAGTTTGATTATGTGTTAAGAAATTTGACCTTCTCCGCTTTAACTTGACGTACGTGACATTTTTCTAATTGTAAATATATAGGTCAATTGACGGATGTTGTTGAGTTAACCCCGTGAACAGCACTCGCTTTGAACAACACATGCATTGATTAAGATATATATTTTTAGAATAACAATTTTGCTCCCTTTTTTCACTTTCACCCCGCCAACCACCTCCACCCTCTTTAGTGCAACTCACTGCCACTGTCGGCCCCCATCACCCACCACCACACATACAAAAACACACACTTCCATCGCTGCAATATTTTATATAAATTTCATATATCTTTTCCTGATCTTTCAATTCCAGACATATTTCTTTTTCCTTAACCCAGCAAATTAAACCAGAGCCCATTATGATAATGGGTGATTGTTGTTCGGGGGGTTATTGTTGCTATAACAGTTGGCATGTGCAGTGTGTGGGTTGATGGGGTGGTATGGCGGTGGTTAGCTGTTGCAGTTGGTGGATCGTGAGGTGTTTTCTTTTTTATTTTTCTTTTTCTTTTTTGGTGCCAGTGATTGGTGGTGGTGGGAGTTTGAATGAATGGATAGGTTTGTGTTGGGAGGGCCCTTGGTTGTGCGCGCGCGCATATGTGCAGAGTGGGTAAGGGTGTGTGCACAAGCACGTGTGCGTGTTTATGCAGGGTGTGTGTGTGTGTGTGTGTGTGTGTGTGTGTGTGTGTTGGCATGTGTAGTGTGTGTGCGGTGATGGGGATGCGTGTGTGGGTTTATGGGCACGGGGGGCTACGAAGTGCGTAGTGTCTGTGGGTGGACGCTCAGTTTGTGAGGGTGCATGCGTAGTGTGTGTGTGTGTGTGTAGGTGGGGGGCTGGGTGGGTGGGTGTGTGTGTGTGTGTGTGTGTGTGTGTGATAACGGGGATGGGGGTGTAGGTGTGGGTTTGTGTGTGTGTGGTGATTGGGGAGGGAGGCCGACTGTGTTTTTATGTATCGGGTGGTAGGGGATACGAGATGTGGGCTGCGAGTGTAGGGTGTGTGGTTGAGTGAGAAAGGGGTTGAAAGGGGACATTCACCTAAAATTAGATGGAAAAAAGGGGTATTGGTATCATTATATTGTGCCCGTAATATAGAGATGTCAAAAGAGCCCGGCGGCCCGTGGGCTGGCCCGGGCCTTTTTTGGGCCCGGACTGGCCCTAACTCTTAGGGCTTGAGCCAGGCCGAATTATTTAAGAAACGGGCCCAGCCCGGCCCTGAAATGGCCCTGTTTTGCCCGGCACGATTCTGGCCCGATTCCCTTGGGTATCTTACCTATGAACTTTAATAAAAAAATTCCCAATTAGATGAACGTTAAAAGCATTGTACACTAAGAATAGAAAATCATTTCGAATGGGCAAGAAATGTAAGACAAGCATGTAATGCATTTTCACTCTACCCATGTCACTGACACTTTTCTTTCGCACCTGATTCCAAACATAAGTAAATTGAGGAACAGAAGCAAGGGCAGGCAAACTTGGACTCATACTTGTACTAGCCTTTGGTATTCCCTTTTTTGTTATGACTGAATAGAGAACTAAAATGAAAACAGAAAATAGAAGTGGGTAATCAATTATAGTACAACTCATGAGTGCACAACTGATCTACCTTCTTTCTGGTAAGTAATGATATGTATTAACAAGTAACACCAGAGGGGTGACACCCATGTCCACAAAAATATCTACTCAGCTAGCTATACAGCATTAAGCTGTCCAAAAACTAAAGATAGGCGTCACTGCAGTAAGAAATTATTTTGAGAATCTAAATTGGAAAGAAAAGAAGGCAGAGACTTACAATTGAACAAACCCAATACCTCATTGTTTTGTCAACCTTGTGAATATAAAAGGACAAAAACCCATTTCATATCTTTTGTAAAAACAATAATAGAACAATTTCCTTTTAAAAATTAGTTGATAAAAAATTTATGGAGATAAAATAAGGGAGAGCCTATGAACAAATTTATCTTAAATTTAATTTTTTTCATAACATAAAACATGGATAAAAAGAATTTTTTTTAAAAATAAATAAATTTTTATTCAGGCCCGGGCCTGGCCCAAGCCCAGCCCTAAAGTTAGGGCCTAGGGCTTGGGCTTGGACCAGGCAAGGATATCCTCACATTGGGCGCGGCCCTGGCCCGGGCCTGGGCCGGTTTGCAAGGCTCGCAGCCCGGTTTGGCTCTGGCCCGCTGGGCCCGGGCTGAGCTGGCCCAAGCCCTGCCCATTGACATCTCTACTGTAACATAGGGATGGTAACTCAGCCGATACCTGGCGGATATCCGCCCCGCCTTGCTCCTATAGGATCGTTATCGGGTCATGGGTGGGTTTGGTATTTATTTTCATAACCCGCAGTGGGTACATGGCAGGTATGGTTTTAAGTGCAGTTGCCCCCGTAACCCTACCAGACCCGACCCGCTCCGATTTATAGCCTATTCAAGGTTTAATCTCAGTTGTCCATACTCCACCAGTATAAACTGTTGAAAACCTTAACCCCTTTCATCTTTCTCCCAATCCCCTCCTTCTCCTACAGCCGCCACACCACCAAGCACGTCACACTTTGGTCGCTTCCTGCGGTCGACCAGTGACTCCAAGCACGTCACGAACTTTGGTCGCCTTTCACCGGTCGCTTTCTGTCGTGGCTGTTTGCCATTGCCTTCGCTGTTCGGTCCATTTGCATTCTGATGTCTGTTGTTCGTCATTCCGTCCATCAGCCTTCCGTCGTTGCCTTCCCCCACACCTCCTAACCATGTCTTGGAAGATAATTTAAAAATAGATCCGTCGACAGGACAACCACTATCCACCAATGCCGATTGTCGATACCACTCTATCTACTGGTGAATCCCCACTCCACCGCGGTCACAGATCTGTCGCCGGATGTTTTTTTCTAAAATTGCACTTTTAATATTTAAATGGTATTACGGATCGGGTCAGGGCCGATATACCAAAAATGCCATCAGATCGGGGATGGTATCATAATCTCTCAACCCAATGGCGGGGCGGGGCAGAATCACATATTTTGTGTGGCAGAGCGGGTGCAGATCTTGTGAAACCTGCATCCGATCTATCCCATTGCCATCCCTACCGTAACAATGCATCTGAGATGGGTACTCCATAACCAGAGGGGTACTAAGTACATTAAGTTGGAGTAAAGAGGGTCAAATTTATCAGCCCCTTATGTGGAAGGGGTCAAATAGTACTTTTCCTAAAATCTAATCTTGGTTCTTGATGGCTACATGATGCGCGATTCAAGACGCATGGATGTAGTCCTCCCTCCAAAAAATAGGGTGAAAAGTTTTTTCCCTTCAAAACAATGCAAACACTTTGTAAGTGTACCATTTCCTTACTTTCAATTTTATATTTCTGAAATTTGTTGAATGATTATACTTTGGAAATTATACAATGATACAATTTCAACATCTAGTTAGCAAATTTAAGTTAACATTCGGTAAAGTTGTGTTTGGTATCAAATCCTAATAACCACCTCTCTAATCTTTGCACAAACCCCACTCTAAATGTTTGTTTTCTATTTGTACACAAACCTCAACATGCAAAAACCCTTGCCCTTTTTTTGGCATCTGCACTAAACCCCCCCCCCCCCCCCCAATCCAACCCCCATTTGCCCCCCTTCCCCACTTCTTTTTTCCCTATCTTCATCCAACCTCCAAATGCAACATAGTTCCAAATGGTGCACGGATCCTCTTTAACTGGGCCTGGTGTCACTTTTATCAACACATATTGGTCTAAAAATATTAAATTATCAATATTTACTAAAAAGCTACTAAATAAGCTCCTTTGGAGTGTCTGCCAAAGTAAAATTTTACAAAAACATAAAAAAAAATGCCCATATTTTTTTAGAGAGTATATCACTGAACCCTTTGAGGTTAGGAAATAATAATAGTCTACCCCGTCAATTTTCAAATATGTAGACCATAATCTTAAGGCTTCATAACACATATACCTTTCCATTATAACGTTGTCTGTAATTTATACATTTTTAACTTGTATTAGCATACTGAATGTTAAAAGTTCCAATACAGTCCTTTGTAACCTTCTTCCCTTGTCGTCTCTCTTGCACCTCTGGCATTGCCACAGCACCATCATAGGCCACCTTCACTGTAATATCCTAAACTTCGGGAGCCGATTAAAATAACATTACAGGCTCTGAAAAATAAACGGGCGCTAATTTTGAGCAATACTCAGGCATTAGAAGCTTGTGGAAGCTTAAAAGAAATTTGGGGCAAAAATGTAATTTTCAAAATTTTGGGGGCATTTTCATAATTTTGGAAAAAAAAACTTTGGAAGTATTTGTGCAATTTTATAAAAGTAATATAGGAACTTTTTTTTAGTGTGCCACCTCCTACTAGCTTCATGACTAAGCTGGGAAAGAAAAAAAATAATTTAAGAAAGGAAGAAGGATAAGTCTAAAAAAAGAAAACCCAAAAGTGGAAACATTTCCCTTTCGGGAAAGAAATAGGAACCCAAAAACAGAGAAGAAGAACAGAGCTACCGTGGTGTGGAAGGAAAAACAAGCAAGAATCGAGATGATTCGAAACCATGTTTAATAGGTAAACCCCCCAAAACTACTAGTAATCGTGTTTTAGTGTGTGTTGGTGAAGTTTGTGTGTGTTTTCCTTTACTGTGGGGCATTTGCTTGAGCCATGAACATGGCTGTCGAGCCATGTTGCCGAGGGGAGTTTTCTGAAGATTTAATGCTGCGGGTGGTGGCTTGTAGCTATGAAATTGTGTAAGCTAGATCATATGATCAATATGTAATCAAATTGGGAGCTGGTAGGAGGCAATGAAAGGAAAGTAAAAAAAAAAAAAAGAAACCCAAGACTGGGCAATGGGTGTTGGTGAAGTTGTAGGGAATTCTGTGATAGGAATTTGGTGGAATTGTGCATAAACACCTCGAAGTTTGGTGACGGGATATGTTTAGGAAATTATGGAGGTGATTCTGTGCGTTTGTGTGTGTTGCCAAAGGTTAGAGGTGGGTGAATGTGTGCGTTCTAATGTGTAACAGTGTGTGTGTGTGTGTGTGTGTGTGTTCTTCGGGTTTCGAGTGGGTATGAATTATGTGTGTATAATTGTATGTAATGGGTGTATATAAGGTGTTAATGTGTGTGTTCTAATAGGTTTAAGTGATTTAAAGTAAGTTTAATGGTGAATTAGTGAGTGTGTGAGTGTATGATGTGTGTCTGGGTGCTGCGGCTGCAGGTTGAAGATGAAGATGTGCATGTTTTGGGGTGAAATACTAGGTGTGTAATCTGAATAGTGACCGTAATCGTCACTAAAGGTGGGAAATTATTTAGGCAGTTTTTCTTTGAAATTTTATAAATAGTTAGGGCCTAAATTGGAGAAAACACCAAACTGTAACCCCCATTATTTTTACGAGACCTACGCTCTGGAATTTTTTGAGAATTTTCGAAGTCCGCAAAGAGTGCTAAATTGGGATACCAATTAAAGAAATTAATCGAATTATTTAGCATAGTAAAGCAAGTTATTTTAATGTGAAAATTTTATAGAAACCTTATTTTACTGATATCATTCATTTTCTAAGATTTGGTGCCATTCTGAGGCCAATAGGTGTTTTTCGCGAAACTAACCTTTTAGCGCTCGGTCTGGATACCGGTTCAGAAATTTATGACAAAAATTTTCTAAAAGACTTTTTAGTACAGAAATGATACCGGGAGGCTTAAAATAGCAGTTTAAGATATTTTTAAATTTTTTCGATGCCGAAAACCCCCAGGGGTGTTTTGGAATTTACCACCCCGAAGGGGTATTTTGGTAATTTTACCTATAAGAGGTATTTTGAAGTAAATTTACATACAGTAAGATTATTTTAGTGACTTTGCTTATGAAAAAGTCATTTTGAGAATTTAAGTGTAACAGGGGGTATTTTGGTAATTTGCCACCCCGAAGGGGTATTTTGGTAATTTGACCTAAGAAAGGTATTTTTGCATAAATTTACAAATGGAAAGTTTATTTCAGTGATTCTACTTACGGGAAGACCGTTTGGGTGATTTAAGTCCGAGAGGAGCATTTCGGTAATTTTACACCCTAGGGGCGTTTCGGTAATTTTACATACCCGGTGAGAGGAGGTTCATTTTGGGAGCATGTGTGAGTTCGTATTAAGTTATACTTTTGTTCTGTAGGCTGTATTCTAATGGTTTGATTATTTCGTTTAGGTTAAAGCTAAAGACTTCCAATTAGGATAATTTAGCTGCGGATCCAGGTAAGGGATTCTATCTGAACCTTGGGTAAGGACTTTTGTCCGAACCCTTATTTTGATAACTCGTACTCGTAAGTACTCTTTTGAATTACTTGTGACTAATGTCAAACTCTGAAGTATGCATTAATATCAGCATGTTCTTGTCCAGAAAATCCTAATATTGAACCTGAATCATTATTTGGAAATCTTGTGATGCTCGCCTGTTATTGTGTGCTGAGCAGATTTGATAATTGTCTGTATCCGTTCTTCCGGATTGTTGTGCTTAAAACTCGATAATTATTTGCAATCGTTTTGTTGTTTATCTGTGATTTTCTTCTGAAAATTCTGATTTCTTCTGAAAATTCTGAATGCTGACTTGTGTCAGTATGATTATTGTTATTGGAATCCGAATTGATTCGGATGATTGAGCTTATGTTAAAGCTCATTGATATTGTTAATTTTCTGTGTTGACCTGGGTTATCTGTTCTGTTCTGAGGCGGGCGTTATAAGGCTGGTCTGAATCCTGCATGGAATGCAGGCTAGTACCTAAATGGACTAGTAATTATTCTGGTACATCATGCATGTGTACACTTTTGTGCTTTGCCAGAATGGCATTGCAATCACCCAGGATCAACGTTGATTTTTTATTTTCTCTGCTCTGTATATTGCCGTGACTATTACAGAAATGTCTGAAAAGTATTATCTGAAATGATCCTTGCTTCTGTTGAAATTCTTTGGGGAAACCTTTAGTGTATTTTGGAAAGAACTGTCTCAGATGATCTGTATACGTTTGAAATATCTTGAGAAAACACTTTTGTGTTTTGAAGATGATCTTTATTAATCGTTATGGAACCCATCATGGGTATTATTGTCTATTTTGGTATATATTTTGTGAATTTTGATTATTTTGAGAATCATTGAGTTTTTGACCGTTTGAAGTATTCTGGAAATCTTTGTCAGTTGGATTCTTGGAATCGTTTTGTAATCCTGTTGGTAGTCCTTGTGTGACCTTACTGAGCTTTCAAAGGCTCACCCTCCGTTTGGCTCCCTTCTGCAGGTAATGAAGTTGTAGCAGGTTCGGGAATGGGTTAGAGTCTGTGTGAGATTCCGGTGAGCCCATCACCACTGTATAGTAAGACCCCTGCGCAGGTTGGTACTGATAATTTGTTCTTAGAAAATTTGAATTTCAAAGAACCTAAGATGTAATAGTTTAAGCTAAGCAATTATGATCCAGTATTTTGAGAAATCTGAGTTGATGCTGAATTAGATGCTTTGAAGTATGTGGTTGTGTACAGGATTTGACAGGTTTGATGTGATCCGGTAGGTTAACGACCCGGGAGTTCGGGGCGGCGGAGCTCCGGATTTTCGGGGGCGTTACATTCACCGTCCCTCCTTCTCTCTGTTTTTCTCTCTCTCTCTCTCTCTAGCAAATCTTCACGGCAGCTTTGCAATAACAGCATCAGCATATCACCGCCATCGCTCATCATAAGGCACCCATACCTTTGTCGTGCTGATGGGCTCAGATCACCACCACTTTCACTACAGCAATTACTCCTCGTCACTACCCACTGTCGCATCAAAATGGCCTATACCACCTCCATTATCCCCCACCTCCACTGCCTCAAATCACCAATTTTTTGCGTGTATGCAGATTGATGTATGTAAGCGCGGGGGTGGGGGGGTCGCTGTGTTTGTTGGGGTGGTTGTGGTTGTGGCTTGTTAAAGGATTGTTAGAAAGGAAAAAGGGGAAAAAAAAGTTGGTAAGGGCTTTACCCGGTGGCTGTTGGCAGTGTATGCATTTTTGTTGGTGGTTGTGCGACTGTTGCATGGGATTTGTGGTTGGCTATGGTTGAAGAGGAGGGGTGGAAGACCACTGGGGTAGGGTGTTCCTAGCAAAGAATTAAGATGGAGAATGAAAAATTCAAGACAAATAAAGATGTAGAGTCGTTTTTTTACCCAAAAGTTAAAGTGCCAGTATTTTGTCTAATCCAAATGACCTAATTAATATTTTTTATTGTCGATCGATACATGTGTAAAGTTATAAACTAACCTCAAGAGGTTCAGTGATATTTAATTATCTCCATTTTGTGTACAAAAGAAACCATAAATGTACATAAGAGCACATTTGCATAAATAAATAAGTAGTCATAAAAGGAGTAGACTTTATAAAGAAAGAGAGAGGAGGGTGAGTCTGTGAGACAAATGAGTAGTGGAGGAAGTTATTTTTGTAGACTCCTTTGTGCGAGAAGGCGATAATAACGAAGAGAGAAAAAGGGTTGGTGGTAGGCATGGAATGAGCTTAATGTCTGACATCCCTTGTTTCATTTTAAACAGTGCCTGGACTTTGTTTATGAAAAGAAGATTATAAAAACTTTTTAAAAGTGGATAAATAAACAAAACTTTAGTTCCTTCAAAACCAAATACCTTTACAATTAGATGAATTAGCAAGCCAAGCAAAGTGCACCAAATCATTCTAAAATAAAAAGATTCTCGCATTTGATTTCTACTCTTATCTAGCGCATTCACGCTCTTTCGATTAAATATGCATGAGTTTTACAACTCTAACGGTTTTACTCTGTACTTCTGCTCATCAAACTAGATGTAAACCCAGATCAATATCTTGCAAAGATCTTCCAAGTATAATCGGACTCTATCTTCAAAGGCATGTAATTTATGTATTTTTATTACCAAATTTAATTTTTTTATGCAGTAAAGATGGAGGGCAAATAGTTCAAGTAAAACAACATTTTTACCCATTTTGAACATCTTAGCTTGCTTTCGGTTAGATACTCAATGAGGAAAAAGCTCGCTACACACTTCCGACTTTCAGGATTAAAAGAATGGACAAATCTGCAAAGCATGCCCTACTTTGAGGACATACGACTACGTGACACCATTTGAACAAATATGTTTTCTTTTGGTACAAGTGTAAAATTGCTAGAATTTCTTGAATGAAAGTCTACAACATATGAAATACAAAATTAGCCGCATTTTTTCTTCTCCAGGGCTAACTAATTAGTGATGCATTCAATTCCAATCGCAAAACAATCAAACTGAATTTGAACGAAATTAACATAAAGGAAGTTAAATGAGTAAACGCATTCTTGATGACCAATTCAATATGACTATGATTCTTGAATAGCCCTTGGTCACTTCATTATGTAGATTGAAAATGGCAGGTGATCCGGGATCAATAGTCTAGACTTTCCAAGACCGTTCGATATATATATATATATATATATATATATATATATATATATATATATATATATATATATATATATATATATATATATATATATATATATATATATATATATATATATATATATATGGGAGCTGATCCATTGATAGCGCTAGCAAATGGAGTTAAGTTGCTAGCGCGATCTGACCGTCCATCCTGAAAGATGGACGGTCCAGATCGCGCCTTTTTCCAAAACTGATCCCCGTCCGCCATACTGTCTCGCGGACGGGAGTTTTACCTTTTTGCCCTCCTCCCATGTCCGCGAGACTGTCTCGCGGACGCCTTTCTGTTCCTGACATGTGTCAGGAAAAAGGCGTCCGCCATACTGTATGGCGGACGATCTCTAGGCTGACACATGTCAGGGCCTGTCCCCTCGGTCGCCTATAAAGTCTCGGGCGTGAGCCCCGAGAACTGTCCCCTGGTATCTGTATGGCGTCAACTCTCTCCTGCTATAAATATTTAATCAGATCGGGGTATATATATTATTGTAGCGGACGGCGTCCCCTCTCTCGAACATCTAACCTAAAGCCGCTACCCCATCTACGGCGACTCACATCTCCGGTCACCCACATCTCCCCGCCGACACCACCGTCCTCACCTCAACGACGATCTCGATGGCTTCTGGATCGGAGACCACCTACGCCTACGATTATATTGGCAACTTGCACCTGGTAGGCAAACACTTTTTCAAAGTCATGATGCCGGGATTTGAGCATGAACTTGTAGGCTATCCCTCTTTCTCTTTCTCTGTATTTTCGTGTGTTAAAAGTTTGATCTTTTGTTTTTCTTAACCAAAACTAACCTATTTTTTGTATTTTGTGTTTGGTAGGACATACCGGAAGCATTTACCAATCAATTTACAACAATTCATGATAGTGCAAGATTATATAGCCGCAAGGGGGCATGGCAGGTTGAAATCAAGCTGAAGCCCGGCCGATCCCAAAAAAAGGAATTCGCAGAGGGTTGGAACGTCTTCGTGCGCCAGCATGGCCTCGAACTCGGGGACTTTGTAGTGTTCGAACACCTTGGGTGGTGGGATTTTCAAGTTGTAATCTTTGAACGGAGCGCTTGTGAAAAGCTTTCGTACCCCATTTGTGAACCATAGTTTATTATAATAAAAATATTTATGTTCTTGTTTATTATGTTTTCAAATTTTTTCTTGGTTAATTGTGCCTTTTTTTGTTGCCTCGATATATTGATATATTGAGATCGTTGATTATGAATTGTACATTATTTTTTGGAAAAATTGAGATTGTTGATTCCGTCGCTAAAACAAGTCTTTGGGCGTCAGTTTATTAAAATAGCATTAACGTACTATGTCGCTAAAACAAGTCTTCGGGCCAATTTATTTCAATTTATTAAAACTGCATTACGGGCGCCAATTTATTCCAATTTATTACATTACGCCACATTGTATAGTTCTATATATATAGCGGATATAAGGGGCCCTCCGCTTAGGCCGGGTTCGGGAAGGTCGGGAACTAAGGCCCCGTTTGACAAAAAATTTTTCCCTCTTTTTTTTTTCAGTTTTAAAAACTGAAAAAATGTCTGGTCCGTGCCAACCATTTTCTGCGGTAAGTATATCCGCGATACTATATAGCGGACAGTTTGGACTAAGTGTAGAAAAAACTAAGTGTTGGAGAGGTGGAAGTAAGTGTAGAAGAAAAAACTAAGTGTAGAAGAAAAAACTAAGGCCCCGTTTGACAAATTTTTTTTCCCTCTTTTTTTTTCAGTTTTAAAAACTGAAAAAAGTGTAGAAAAAACGAAGTTTTGGAGAGGTGGAACAAAGTGTAGAAGAAAAAACTAAGTAGTGGTATTCTAAGTAGCGGACGTAGAGAACACAACCAAAAACATTCTGCGGGGCCGTCCGCTATACTATGTAGCGGACGTAGAGAAGATGTGTCGTCCGCTACATAGTATAGCGGACGTAGAGAAAACTACCAAAAGTCTAGCGTCCGCGATACTATATAGCGGACAAGGAACAGACCCGCGATACTATATAGCGGACGGCAAATGTATATTGTCCAGCGGACAGCAAATATATATATTCAAACCCAAAAGAAAGTCCCCCTATAACTTCTACACTCTTCTTCTCCCCGTGTTCTTCCTACTCACAAATATTCCCAGCGGCGTTGGCAAGCAGATCTGCGCAATTTCTTCATAAGAGCAGCTTTAATCCCCCCCTAATAGATCACGTAAGTTCACAAAATCAATCCTTTACATGTTTCTAATCTATAGTTGTGATCAATATTGCGTTTTATGCGTGGTTTTGATTATGCATTGAGCATGTGCTAGCGGTGATGAGGATTTATATATGTATGTATTTGTTCATGTGCTAGCGTTTGTAAAATCCGATTCCATAGTTTCAGTTGCAAAAAATGGAATTTATCCCTGGACCAGAAGATCCATCCGTGTTATACGACCAAGCCAACCATATCAGTACGCTCATATGGGATGGTGGAGTAAGATACATTATTTATCAACTTTCTTATTATTACGAACGTTGTTTTACCAAAAATTTTGCTCAAATTGTATTTATTAATAATTCGTAGGAAAGAGAACTTCTCACCACCGTAGAAGTATCTCGCGAGTTCACGAGATGGACCTTGAACAATTCCCAGAAAAGCATACTGCGTGGAATTGGGTTTGGGATTTTCACGCATGGGCAGATCTTTCAACAGCTTGACCGGGCCTTGATAGGTGCCCTTGTTGAGAGGTGGAGAAGTGAAACGAATACGTTTCACTTCCCGATCGGAGAGATGACGATTACCCTAGAAGATGTAGGGTTCATCTTGGGGTTGCCGGTGACGGGGCGGCCGGTAATTGCTCCTCCGTCAGACGCAACGAATAAGAGAACAGCGCGAGACTTCTTCACTTCGATACCCCAGGATCAATTTAGCACTGGTGGTATAAAGTTGAAGTGGTTGGTAGATACCTACGGGGTTTTGCCGGAAAACTATACGGGCCGTGAGCTTGTGGTGTACACAAAGGCCTTCCTCTTGTGGGTGATGGGAGCAATTTTATTCCCAACGACGTCGAAGAACACGGTCAGCGTGAAATATTTACCGTTGTTGGGTAACCTGTCGGAGGTTGGGGATTATGCCTGGGGTGCAGCGGTTCTTTCGTATCTGTACCGAGCATTGCACAAGGCAACGAGGCCCAACTCCAAAGCCATATGTGCATGTCTCTCGCTATTGCAGGTATATCATATAAATCATGTCTTCGTTATTGTGTTTTATTTTTGTTGAATCGACGATATAAATATAATTTTTTGATGTTCTCAGGTGTGGTCTTACGAACACCTTGCTCCCGGTGCACCAACGCGTAGGGATGGAACCGACAAAGTCTGGCCTCGGTTGTGTGCTTGGGAGTACAGCCGGAGGGCTAGCCACTACAAGAGGAGAGTCGATCCCCATCACAACATTACGTACTATCGAGGGGAGTTCGACCGTCTATCTCCGGGCCAAATGCGTTGGGCACCGTACATACGTTTGGCGCGACGGGTGGGAGAGTCGTTCGTCTTCACGCTCTCCGGGTTGCAGCGCACACCCCTGATCCATTTCGAGCTCGCAGAGTGGCAGCTGCCCGACCGAGCAATGCGCCATTTTGAGTTGGAGCAGGGTTTGCCAGTCGATGCCCCGGATATGAGGGTTAACAGGAACCCACCGGATGTCGGAGTGTTTGGCACCGCCAATGCGTACGAATTGTGCGCGGCCGAAATAGAGCTTTGGACTTCTTGGCAGGACACACTGGCGGCCATCGTCTCGGAGCCAGACCCCGTTATCAGCATCGATCAGTACGATGAGTGGTACTACCGCATCACGCGGAGGAGAGTAGCCCCTGTAAACTTTGAACGTGGGGAGAGGTATGCGCCTAGGGGTCAGATCGATGAGCGTATGGCATACAATCTCGTAAGTTGCCCAACAAGTCTGACTTGAACCAAATTAGTTGAATATAAATGTCTGATTGAAGTTACTTAATTTTTTATCTCTTTGGATGTAGGTTAATGCCTCGCTTGCATTCTTCCAGAAGTTGAGTGAGCGGAGGGATCTGGTGAGCGCAATGGGCGAGGATCTTTGCCAACAGGCTGCGACATTGGCTTTAGGCTGCGGGAATTTTTTGCGCCAAGCATCGGGCCAGTCTTCGGGAGTAAGCCCGGGAATGGGTTATACGGGCGTCAGCCAGGGATACGGTGATCCCTCTGGACAGGCTTCAGGGGTGAGTCAGGGAGTTGTTGGTACCTCTGAAGCGGGGATGGGACAGGCTCAAGCGTCGTGGGGCGATTACAGCGGCCCCTCCTTCAATTTGTTCCCGGAACCCCTCTCTCAAGTCACGCAAGACTTTCCTTTCGGAAACTACGGTTTCTCCGAGGCACTGCCCATTGTCCCGTGGGCGGGACCAGTTGGCGGCCCCGAAGGGGAATATCAGCCGGCCGAAGAAGGAATTGGAGGCCAATATCCCCCGATCGACCCCCGAGGGCAATATCCGAAAGGGCATCCAGCCAGGCCCCTAAAGCCGCATAAATGCGATATAATCCGAGCCCGTTATTTTAGCGGGGCCCCCCAAGACGGAGCGTCGTATGACGTGGATCACCCCGAGGGCTTGGATTACAATGCCTCTTGGACAGAGATCGCCTCGCTGGCGCCGGGATCTTGGTTAGACAGCGGTGTCATCTCGCACTACGTGCAAATTCTGAGGCGAAGGTGTCGGGAGCATCCAGACATCGGTCTGCGCGTGTTTATCTTGGATGCTTTTTTCCATCAGCTCCTAGTACAAGAGTGGCACGACTGGGGCAATGCAAGGAAGGGGAGAGGCATGGCCCAGTGGAAACCGTCCCCTAACCTACAAGCATATCTTGCTAGGGATAGTCCAGTGAGCGCAAGTGTTGCCGACGTGTTTCTAATCCCCTTTTTAGGGAATGCGCACTGGTACTTGGTTTGCTACGAACCATTACAGAGCACGGTTTCAGTCGTCGACAGTCTCTACGACGATACCGACGTGATGCCTGTGATTGATATGTACCGAGGCATAGGCCAGTTGGATGCCATGGTAAGATCCTGTTTCCTTCTTGTTGTAACTTGCATATTATAAAACTGATTAATCTTATTTTGCTAGCTATGTTTAATGCTTATTATGGTTCTCGCAGAATCTTTTTGCTGCCCTGGTCAATGGTAGGCGTCGGGAGAAGGTATCGCGCAGGCCGGTCCTCATTTTCCGATTAAAGAGGAGTAGGCCCAAGCAACATAATTCCTCGGACTGCGGCGTCTTCCTCTGCATGTACATGGATTACATTTGCCGGTCTGAGAGCCTCAAGAAGACTGTCTGGAGCGAAGAATGCATACAAGACTTTAGGTATAGGATTGCTTGGCAAATTATAAATGGCCGGCCTAGAGCTATTAGGTTTATTGTAAATCCGTGTAAGGAACATAATTCCTGCGAGAGATGATGTTCCCCAATTCACATTGTAACGTTACAACACTTTTTTAACCCAAAAAATTTATTGAATGCGATTGATTTTATTGACCAATGTGATTTAACGGTGGGAAACCAAGTGTTGGATATCTGTCTATCTGCAGGGCAAGTGTTCAAAAAATAACAAAGTGATCGATAATATGTGTATCTGCGGGGCCGTCCGCTACATAGTATAGCGGACGCAGAGAAGTGAACCAAAACCAAAAAAAAAACTAAGTGTTGGGGTCTGCGGGGCCGTCCGCTACATAGTATAGCGGACGCAGAGAAGCGATCCAAAACCAAAAAAAAAACTAAGTGTCGTAGGGGGGGCGTCCGCTACATAGTATAGCGGACGCAGAGAAGCGATCCAAAACCAAAAAAAAAAACTAAGTGTTGTAGGGGGGGCCGTCCGCTACATAGTATAGCGGACGCAGAGAAGTGAACCAAAACCAAAAAAAACTAAGTGTTGTAGGGGGGTATTCTGCGGGGCCGTCCGCTACATAGTATAGCGGACGCAGAGAAGTGAACCAAAACCAAAAAAAACTAAGTGTTGTAGGGGGGTATTCTGCGGGGCCGTCCGCTACATAGTATAGCGGACGCAGAGAAGTGAACCAAAACCAAAAAAAAACTAAGTGTTGTAGGGGGGTATTCTGCGGGGCTGTCCGCTACATAGTATAGCGGACGCAGAGAAGTGAACCAAAACTAAAAAAAAACTAAGTGTTGTAGGGGGGGTATTCTGCGGGGCTGTCCGCTACATAGTATAGCGGACGCAGAGAAGTGAACCAAAACCAAAAAAACCAAGTGTTGTAGGGGGGGTATTCTGCGGGGTCCGCTACATAGTATAGCGGACGCAGAGAAGTGAACCAAAACCAAAAAAAAAACTAAGTGTTGTAGGGGGGCGTCCGCTACATAGTATAGCGGACGCAGAGAAGTGAACCAAAACCAAAAAAAACTAAGTGTTGTAGGGCCGTCCGCTACATAGTATAGCGGACGCAGAGAAGTGAACCAAAACCAAAAAAAACTAAGTGTTGTAGGGGGGGTATTCTGCGGGGCCGTCCGCTACATAGTATAGCGGACGCAGAGAAGTGAACCAAAACCAAAAAAAAACTAAGTGTTGTAGGGGGGGTCTGCGGGGCTGTCCGCTACATAGTATAGCGGACGCAGAGAAGTGAACCAAAACCAAAAAAAAACTAAGTGTTGTAGGGGGTATTCTGCGGGGCTGTCCGCTACATAGTATAGCGGACGCAGAGAAGTGAACCAAAACCAAAAAAACCAAGTGTTGTAGGGGGGGTATTCTGCGGGGATGTCCGCTACATAGTATAGCGGACGCAGAGAAGTGAACCAAAACAAAAAAAAAACTAAGTGTTGTAGGGGGGTATTCTGCGGGCCGTCCGCTACATAGTATAGCGGACGCAGAGAAGTGAACCAAAAACAAAAAAAACTAAGTGTTGTAGGGGGGGTATTCTGCGGGGCCGTCCGCTATATAGTATAGCGGACGCAGAGAAGTGAACCAAAACCAAAAAAAAACTAAGTGTTGCAGGGGGGTATTCTGCGGGGCTGTCCGCTACATAGTATAGCGGACGCAGAGAAGTGAACCAAAACCAAAAAAAAACTAAGTGTTGTAGGGGGGTATTCTGCGGGACTGTCCGCTACATAGTATAGCGGACGCAGAGAACTGAACCAAAACCAAAAAAAACTAAGTGTTGTAGGGGGGTATCTGCGGGATATCCGCTACATAGTATAGCGGACGCAGAGAAGTAAACCAAAACCAAAAAAAAACTAAGTGTTGTAGGGGGTGTTCTGCGGGGCCGTCCGCTACATAGTATAGCGGACGCAGAGAAGTAAACAAAAACAAAAAAAAACCTAAGTGTTGTAGGGGGGGTATTTGCGGGGCTGTCCGCTACATAGTATAGCGGACGCAGAGAAGTGAAGCAAAACCAAAAAAAAACTAAGTGTTGTAGGGGGGGTATTTGGCCGTCCGCTACATAGTATAGCGGACGCAGAGAAGTGAACAAAAACAAAAAAAACCTAAGTGTTGTAGGGGGGTATTCTGCGGGGCTGTCCGCTACATAGTATAGCGGACGCAGAGAAGTGAACCAAAACCAAAAAAAACTAAGTGTTGTAGGGGGGTATTCTGCGGGGCCGTCCGCTACATAGTATAGCGGACGCAGAGAAGTGAACCAAAACCAAAAAAAACTAAGTGTTGTAGGGGGGTATTCTTTAATACCTTAGGTTTCTAATGTTGTGCTGCGCAGTGTAGCGGACAGTGTAAGAAATCACGTATAAAAAAATGATTGTAAAGGTTATTACAAACGAGTCATTACTAAAATATTATTACAAAATGTCCGACACTTTTGATGGCTCATAAAAGATTATTACAAAATATTCAGTACACTAAAGTTCCACTGCAGCTTGTTCGTCCTCATCCTCGGCATCATCTTCTTCCCCGTCTTGCAAAGGCACTGGACTTATCCCCAGTGCCTTGTAATGGTTCCGCTTGTCGTGGTCTGTCATTTTGTTGCACAATGCACACCTTCTTAGCTTTTTTGGTTGACTTGCCGTCTCAATAGAGCTTTTCATCCGCGTAGATCTCTTGCGGCCTTTCGTTTGCGATATAATTGGATCCGAAGGCCGGATATCATTGTCGGCTCCCTCCCCCGGCTCGTCATCTTCTGATCCCGTCGTAGGCTCGGTGTCAACCGCATTGCTGACTGAAGCTGCTTCCAATTGGTCGACGATGGGCTCTTGCTGCTGAGCTACCTCGAGGAGATGTTTATATCCGACCATTGTAGCAGCACCCTTTACGGACAAACGGGTGAACATCGTCACCAGATGATTATACCGCAACGTCTCTGATTCTTCAAAGTCAGTATACGGGTGCTCCGGAAAGGAAATGGTCCCGTGCAACCTGTTTGCACCTTTCGTCCAACGTGGCAGGACGTATTTATCGGGGATTGTCCTGATATTCTTCTGTGTGAAAAACCGCAGAATGTGTCTACACAGGATGCCATGGAACTCAAACTTCTTACAAACACATGTCACCGAGTCCGTCAATGTGTCGTGGGTCACCGTATAAATTCTGCGCAGCTTCTCAGGGACGAGGTCATTCACGAGCGAATAAACCTTGTACTCACGCGACGACTTTTCTGCCACCTTATATATACTGTATCGGCCCGATTTTTGCAGCTCTACTTGGTATAGCAGGAAGATCTCCTTCGTATAGACTTTGGCACCGTTCAGCTCCAGCGGGGTCTCAAGCAACCTTCTCCTTTGCTTGTACGTGGTTGCAAAGTCTGCAGCCCTTTCTTTCACGAACAACGACGCAACCGCTTTTTGTGCTGATGTGACGAAACTCTTCAAATTGGTAGCTGTACCCACATAATTATCGAACGTGGCATTCATAGATTCACTCCTGCCCGTCGTTTTCATGCCCGCAGAAAAATGACTTCTCGTGTAAACACCAATCCATTGCTCTTTGAGCCCGTACAAGTGCTGGAGCCACTCGTTGTCTTGCAATGAGTAATCCCGAACAAGCTTTTCCCACCTCTCCTCGAATTCCTCAATCGTTAATGACTTGAGGACGCATTTGTCAAAATCCTGTTTAAAGTCTGGATACCTTGCGTACATGTGATGCAGACGTTCAGGGTATTTGTTGCTTATGTGCCAAGTGCACAAGTTGTGTCGAGTATCTGGGAAGACGGTAGCAATAGCCTTCTTCATTGCCAAATCTTGATCGGTGATGATAACAGTCGGTGCTTTGAAGTTCATTGCTTCCAGCCACACCCTAAACAACCATTCAAAAGAACTCTCGCTCTCGTCCCTTAACAAGGCGAACCCGAACAGGATGGAGTGATAATGATGATTGACGCCCGTGAAAGGAGCGAACGGCATCGAGTACTTGTTGGTACGGTATGTGGTGTCGAAAGTCACGACATCCCCAAAATGCTTATAAGCTAGCCTCGAACGACCGTCGACCCAAAAAATTGTGCTAACTCGATGCTCGTCGTCAAGTTTATAGTCGAAGGTAAACTGCGGGTCCTCCATCTGCATCCGTTTCAATAGGCTCATTGTCGCTTGCGCATCATTGAGGTCATACGCGGCTCGTCTATGGGTTCGGACCGCGTTCCGAACGTCTGTCGTGTTAAAGTTTAAATTTTGAATTCCCCCAGCCTGTTCAGCAAGAACATTAATCATGTCGGTAGGTCCTAGCCGCGCATCGCTCATTGTGTGAATTAGGCTCCTCGCGACCTTACCCACCTTCTTGTGTTGATGCATCTGACTCACCTTAGAAGGGGTTACTAACGGGTGATTGTGTGCCAGTTCCAGGCTGGTAATAAGCCAATGATCTTGTTTGGCTTTATAGCTTACGAACATCTTGACCTGGCAATTCGTGCGCGCAAAGCAATCCCGTCTTCTCCGCGCATACCCTATTTCGTCATCATCACTGTCATCGTTGCCTACGCGTGTCTCATTTTGCACTGGGTTTCTGCCCCTATGACACTCGTATAAGCGAGAGCATATCCTTTTCGATACGCTGCTTGTTCTTGTAGTTTTTATTCTAATGCCAAAACCAACCCTCAATGAATAAGCTCGAAAACATTCTCCAGCTTCTTCCAACGTTTGAAAGGTTCGTCCTAGATACGGATCACTAGCATCTACGGGGGTGCTGGAGCTCGATACGAAATCAGACATTGTGAAAAAGACCTATGTAGAAATAGAATACGCTTATTATCTCAAAATTATCTTGACGATTAGACCGATTTAGGATACCATATACATAATCTCAAAAGTGTCTCCTATTTTGCTAATTATATATTTACTGAACATAACAAATTAAAATTACTAAGATAAACGGTAGCAAGATCACAAACTTTACCTTGCTTGAGTGATGCTTGAACCAAAAGTGTGTTACTCCAAGAAAAGCTTGAAGGGTGCTGAAAATGGAAGCAAGTGAATCTGAAAGCCCCGCATAAATTTTGCTGAAAGAGCCGAGTAGGGATAGATTCTAGGATACCAGGGGACAGTTCTCGGGGCTCACGCCCGAGACTTTATAGGCGACCGAGGGACAGGCCCTGACATGTGTCAGCCTAGAGATCGTCCGCCATACAGTATGGCGGACGCCTTTTT
>JAVXUP010004940.1:0-24215 GCA_033070095.1 Escallonia herrerae | reverse complement strand
TCGATCGGGGGATATTGGCCTCTAATTCCTTCTTCGGCCGGCTGATCTTCCCCTCCGGGGCCGCCAACTGGTCCCGCCCACGGGACAATGGGCAGTGCCTCGGAGAAACCGTAGTTTCCGAAAGGACAGTCTTGCGTGACTTGAGAGAGGGGTTCCGGGAACAAATTGAAGGAGGGGCCGCTGTAATCTCCCCACGACGCTTGAGGTACCAATCCCCGCTTCAGAGGTACCACCAACTCCCTGACTCACCCCTGAAGCCTGTCCAGAGGGATCACCGTATCCCTGGCTGACGCCCGTATAACCCATTCCCGGGCTGACTCCCGAAGACTGGCCCGATGCTTGGCACAAAAAATTCCCAGCAGCCTAAAGCCAATGTCACAGCCTGTTGGCAAAGATCCTCGCCCATTGCGCTCACCAAATCCCTTCGCTCACTCAACTTCTGGAAGAATGCAAGCGAGGCATTAACCTACATCCAAAGAGATAAAAAAATTAAGTAACTTCAATCAGACATTTATATTCAACTAATTTGGTTCAAGTCAGACTTGTTGGGCAACTTACGAGATTGTATGCCATACGCTCATCGATTTGACCCCTAGGCGCATACCTCTCCCCACGTTCAAAGTTTACAGGGGCTACTCTCCTCCGCATGATGCGGTGTATGCCACTCATCGTACTGATCGATGCTGATAACGGGGTCTGGCTCCGAGACGATGGCCGCCAGGGATGTCCTGCCAAGAAGTCCAAAGCTCTATTTCGGCGGCGCACAATTCGTACGCATTGGCGGTGCCAAACACTCCGACATCCGGTGGGTTCCTGTTAACCCTCATATCCGGGGCATCGACTGGCAAACCCTGCTCCAACTCAAAATGGCGCATTGCTCGGTCGGGCAGCTGCCACTCTGCGACCTCGAAATGGATCAGGGGTGTGCGCTGCAACCCGGAGAGCGTGAAGACGAACGACTCTCCCACCCGTCGCGCCAAACGTATGTACGGTGCCCAACGCATTTGGCCCGGAGATAGACGGTCGAACTCCCCTCGATAGTACGTAATGTTGTGATGGGGATCGACTCTCCTCTTGTAGTGGCTAGCCCTCGGCTGTACTCCCAAGCACACAACCGAGGCCAGACTTTATCGGTTCCATCCCTACGCGTTGGTGCACCGGGAGCAAGGTGTTTGTAAGACCACACCTGAGAACATCAAAAAATTATATTTATATCGTCGATTCAACAAAAATAAAACACAATAACAAAGACATGATTTATATGATATACCTGCAATAGCCGAGAGACATGCACATATGGCTTTGGAGTTGGGCCTCGTTGCCTTGTGCAATGCTCGGTACAGATGACGAGCTGATCCCTTGATATATATATATATAAATGATATATATATATATATATATATATATATATATATATATATATATATATATATATATAATATATATATATATATATATATGGGAGCTGATCCGTTGAGCGCTAGCAAAATAGGAGATCTTGCTAGCGCGATCTGGCCGTCCATCCCTTCGGGATGGACGGCCCAGATCCTTTATTTTTGCGGCGCTGTCAGTCGTCCGCTACACAGTGTAGCGGACGGACCTTTTTACCATCTTGCCCCTGCTCCCCCGTCCGCTACACTGTGTAGCGGACGGCTTTCTTGGCCCCACATTGACAGCCAAAAAGTCGTCCGCTACACTGTCTAGCGGACGACTTTCTGTCAAATCAGTTGTCACATCAGTCCTGTCGATGCACGACTGTTACTTTGTCCTTATCCCACCGTCCGCTAGACTGTGTAGCGGACCGTTTTTGCCTTTCATTACTTCGAAACCCTTATTCATTCCTTCTAAACTGCTATTCATTCCTTCTTCTCACAATTCTTCTAGTGGCGTTGGCAAGTAGATCGGCACAATTTCTTCTCAAGAAATCCTTTAATCGACGAATCAATCACGTAAGTTCACAAACCAATCCTTTATTTGTTCATAATCTAGAGTTGTTATTGCGGCTTATGCATGATTTTGAATGTGTGCGCGGTGCATTGTGCTAGCGTTTGTCAATGTATCTATATATATATATAGATTATATATGTGTATTGCGTATTATATGTTCATGTGATTTCACTTGTAAAATTCCATTCCGTGTCTGTTTGTATCTATCTATGTACATTGCATATACACAGCATGTGAACTTATGTGAGTATTATCTGATCACATGCTAGCGTTGTATGTTTGAGAATGTTTACGCTTCCAACCTTGCCGTTTTTCCATAATTTCAGTTGCCAAAAATGGATTTCAACCCTGGACCAGAAGATCCGTCCGTATTATACGACCAAGCAAACCATATCAGTACGCTCATATGGGATGGTGGAGTAAGATACTTATTTTATCAACTTTGTTATTCTTGGGAACGTTGTATATCGTTTATTTTGCTTAAATTGTATTTATTAATTCGTAGGAAAGAGCACTTCTCAACACGGTAGAAGTATCCGATAATTTTAAAGCATGGAAATTGAACAGAACCCAGAAAAGATTACTGCGTGGGATTGGGTTTGGGATTTTCACGCATGGGCAGATCTTTCAACAACTTGACCGGCACTTAATAGGTGCCCTTGTTGAAAGGTGGAGAAGTGAAACGAATACGTTTCACTTCCCTCTCGGAGAGCTGACAATTACCCTAGAAGATGTAGGGTTCATCTTAGGGTTACCGGTGACGGGGCGGCCGGTAATAGCTCCTCCGTCGGAAGCAACGAATAAGAGGACCGCTAGGGACTTCTTTACTTCGATACCCCAGGATCAATTTAGCACTGGTGGTATCAAGTTGAAGTGGTTGGTAGATACCTACAAGGTTCTGCCGGATAACTACACGGATCAGATGCTTGTGCTGTACACACAAGCTTTCCTCTTGTGGGTGATGGGGGCAATTCTGTTCCCAACAACGTCGAAGAATACCGTCAGCGTCAAATATTTACCGTTGTTGGGTAACCTGCTGGAGGTTGGGGATTATGCCTGGGGAGCCGCAACTCTTGCGTACCTGTACCGAGCATTGCACAAGGCAACGAGGCCCGACTCCAAAGCGATATGTGCATGTCTCTCGCTATTGCAGGTATATCATACAATTCTTGATTACGTGCTCGTTTCTTTTTTTTTGGTTGAATTGACAATAAAATTTGACGATACTTTATTTAATTTGTCTTTGCTCTCAGGTGTGGTCTTATGAACACCTTGCTACCGGCGCACCCAGGCGTAGGGACGGAACCGATAATGTGTGGCCTCGGTTGTGCGCCTGGGAGTACAGCCGGAAGGACAGCCACTACCCAAGGAGAGACGATCCCCATCACAACATTACGTACTATCGGGGGGAGCTCGACTCGTTATCTCCTGGCCAGATGCGATGGGCACCGTACAAACATTTGGCGCGACGGGTGGGAGAGTCGTTCGTCTTCACGCTCTTCGGGTTGCAACGCACACCCCTGATCCACTTCGAGGTCGCAGAGTGGCAGCTGCCAGATCGCGCTATGCGCCATTTTGAGTGCCTGCAGGGGTTGCCAGCCGGCGCGCCGGATATGAGGCTTAACAGGAACCCACCGGGTGTCGGACGGTTTGGCAAGGCGAATGCGCACGACTTGTGCGCGCGAGAAATTGAAGTTTGGAATTCCTGGCAGGACACGCTGGCGGCCATTGTGTCGGAGCCTGACCCCGTGATCAGCATCGAACAGTACAATGGGTGGTACTACCGCATCACCCGGAGGAGAGTAGCTCCAGTAAGGTTTGAACGCGGGGAGAAGTACCACCCTAGGGGTCAGATCGATGAGCACATGGCATACAATCTGGTAAGTTGGCCAACCAGTGCCTTTAATTGAACTTGATGATTCTAACTGTGTATGAAGTTACTTATTTATTATCTCTCTGGATGTAGGTTAATGCCTCGTTCGCCTTCTTCCAGAAGTTGAGCGAGCGGAAGGATTTGGTGGATGCAATGGGCGAGGAGCTTCGCCAACAGGCTGAAGCGTTGGCGTATGGCTGCGGGAATTTTTTGCGCCAAGCATCGGGCCAGCCTTCCGGCGTCAGCCCAGGAATGGGTTATCCGGGGTGGCAGCCCCCATATGTGAGCGAGGGATACACCGATCCCTCGGGACAGACTTCGGGAGTGAGCCAGGGATATGGTGGTCCCTCTGTACCGGGAATGGGTGGTGATTGGGGACCGCCAAGCACCATGGGCCAGGCTCAAGCGCCGTGGGAAGACTACAGTGCGCCCTCCTTCTCTTTGCTATTGGACTCGGAACCCCAACCCCTCTCTCAGAGTCAAGTCACGCAAGACTGGGGTTTCGGACACATCAGTCTGTCGGAGACACTGCCCATTGTCCCGTGGGCAGGACCATCTATTACCGAAGGAGGGCAATATCCCCCAGTCGACCCCCCCAAAGGAGTGCAATATCCCCCCGTCGACCCCCGAGGGCAATATCGCAAAGGGCATCCAGTGAAGCCCCTAAAGCCGCATAAATGCCAAATAATCAGAGAGCATTATTTTAGCGGCTTCCCCCGGGACAAAGCGTTGTATAGTGTGAATCATCCGGAGGGCATGGATTACACTTGCGAGTGGGGAGAAATGGCCTCCCTGGCTCCGGGGAGTTGGTTAGACAACGGTGTCATCTCCACATACGTGGAGATTCTGAAGGAAAGGGGTCGGGAGCGGCTGAACGGGTATCCGGCCGTTTTTTTGGTGGATGCCTTTTTTCATAGCCTCCTAGTGTCTGAATGGCAGGAGTGGGTCGAGCAAAGGCGGAAGAAAAAGTTGAGCCAGTGGAGACCGTCCGCTAACCTACGAGCGTATCTTACTAGGGATAGTCCAGTGAGCGCAAGTGTTGCCGACGTTTTTCTAATCCCATTTTTAGGGGAAAGCCACTGGTACTTGGTTTGCTATGAACCGGAAGAGAAAGTCGTATCGGTGATCGACAGTCTCCACGACGATACCACCCACATGCCTGTGCTGCAGATGTACAAAGCCCAGTTGGACTCAATGGTAATATTACGATTGTTGTTTAACAGTTATTGTAACTTGGCATAAATGTTAACTCGTGTCTTACGCCGTTTTGTGTTTCTCGCAGAATATATTTTGTGCAATGGTCAATGGTATCCATGTACTGGCGCGGCCAAAGCTCGATTTGCGACTGAAGAAGAGGAGGCCCAAGCAACGTAACACTTCGGACTGCGGCGTCTTCCTTTGCATGTACATGGATTACATTTGCCGGTCTGAGAGCCTCAAGGCGGCCGTTTGGAGCCAAGCAGAAGTAGACACCTTTAGATATAGAATAGCTTGGCAAATTATGAAAGGCCGGCCTAGAGCGGTTAGGTTTATTGTAAATCCGGCTAATGCCGAGAATCCCCCAACATGATTCCCCCAGTTGACATTGTACCATTACAATGTCAACTTTTTTTAATAAACCATGATTATTTAGAAAGCTCTCATTGATTTGTGTTGAAGATTATTGATTGATTGATTTGTCTGATTTGCGTTGAAGATGATTTTGATTGATTTGAGTTGGTTTTTTGGCTCTCATTGAGAATGATTGAAAGGTGGAAAACAAAATGTGTAGCGGACACTGAGTTTCTGCTGCGCCGTCCGCTACACAATGTAGCGGACACTGGGGGAGGTGAAAAATTTTTCTAAGTGTTGGGGGAGTTTCTGCTGGGCCGTCCGCTACACAATGTGGCGGACACTGGGGGAAGTGAAAATTTTTTCCAAGTGATGGGTTAAGAGTTTCTGCTGGGCCGTCCGCTACACAATGTGGCGGACACTGGGGGAAGTGAAAATTTTCTAAGTGTTGGGGTTGAGAGTTTCTGCTAGGCCGTCCGCTACACAATGTGGCGGACACTAGGGGAAGTGAAAATTTTCTAAGTGTTGGGATTGAGAGTTTCTGCTGGGCCGTCCGCTACACAATGTGGCGGACACTTGGGGAAGTGAAAATTTTTTCCAAGTGTTGGGTTAAGAGTTTCTGCTGGGCCGTCCGCTACACAATGTGGCGGACACTGGGGGAAGTAAAAATTTTCTAAGTGTTGGGGGAGTTTCTGCTGGGCCGTCCGCTACACAATGTGGCGGACACAAGGGGTAGTGAAATTTTTTTCTAAGTGTTGGGGTTTAGAGTTTCTGCTGCGCCGTCCGCTACACAATGTGGCGGACACTCGGGGTAGTGAAAATATTTTCTTAGTGTTGGAGTTTAGAGCGGACAATGGGGTACTCCAGGTGCAAAAAAGTGTAAAAAAACTTGGAAGTTGTGCGCCGTCCGCTACACAGTGTAGCGAACATCTACTTTTTCTGGCCAAATTTTTTTTTAGTTGTTGGTATTTTTAGCTGTTGGTCAGACTTTGTTCGAGTTGGTAGTTTCTGGCAATGGAATAAGTGCTTTAGCAGCGGATTAAACAATCTCAACATTCTCAAGCGCATGATATTCCATTAAAAATTTGACACCCTCAAATCATCAATTGACCATCACAATTCTCAAATGCACAATTAAGAACCTAAAATTATCAGACACAAATTTATTAACACAAATTTATTAACACAAATTTAGGGTTCAACATTGGGGAAAAACTTTTTCACAGGTGCTTTGATCAAACACGGATACTTGAAACCTAAATAGCCCCTTGTGTTCAAAGATTACAAACTCCCCTTCATTGAGGTCGTGCTGCTCGCAGAAATTACTCCAACCCTCTGCGAAATAAAGTTGCTCTTGGCCGCGCTTCTTCTTAACAAGCCATGACCCCTTGCTGCTGGTTAAAGTTGCTTCGAGCCAAGTGGCTTCGTGCCAAAGTGTGGTAAGCAATCTGCAGAAGGCTACCGGTATGGCCTATCACATTCATTATAAGACAGGTAAGTTTTTAAGCAAAGATAAAATTAACACATAGTAAGAGGGATGCCTACAAGTTCGGTATGAAACCCAGGCACCATGACCTTGAAGAAGTGCCTGTTCACCGAAGCAGAAGCCATGCGGACGGTCGCCGTAGAGGGGGTTGCGGGTGGGTGAGACGTTGGAGACAGAGAGAGAGAAAGAGAGACGGGTGGAAAAAGAAAGGCCGTTCTGATTGGTATTTAATAGGAGTTTGACGTCCGCTACATTGTGTAGCGGACAGAATGCATACCAACAGTTTTCTGTCCGCTAATGTTGGTCTCTGGTGTGCCGTCCGCTACATAGTGTAGCGGACGGGGCAAGCCAAAAAAAAAGATTTAAAGTTAATCTGTGAATGGGTCCATTAGAAATAACCTTCCAGTCTTCGGTAAGAAGATAATCTCATCAAATATTACGTATTATTACAAATGTCAAACAATCTTGATGGCTTATACAAAAAAACTAAAGGTCCACTGCAGCTGCTTCTTCCTCATCTTCGGCCTCATCTTCTTCCTCGTCTTGCAAAACCCCTGGACTTATCCCCAGTGCCTTGTAATGGTTCCGCTTGTCATGGTCGGTCATTTTGTTGCACAATGCACACCTTCTCAGCTTTTTAGGTTGAGTTGCCGTTCAATAGAGCTCTTCATCCGCGTAGATCTCTTGCGTCCTTTCGTTTGCGATATAATTGGGTCCAAAGGCCGGATATCATTGTCGTCTTCCTCCCCCGGCTCGTCATCTTCTGATCCGTTGTAGGCTCAGTGTCAACCGCATTGCTGACTGAAGCTGCTTCCAACTGGTCGACGATGGGCTCTTGCTGCTGAGCTACCTCGAGGAGATGTTTATATCCGGCCATTGTAGCAGCACCTTTACGGACAAACGGGTGAACATTGTCACCAGATGATTATACCGCAACGTCTCTGATTCTTCAAAGTCAGTATACGGGTGCTCCGGAAAGGCAATGGTACCGTGCAACCTGTTTGCACCTTTCGTCCACCGTGGCAGGACATATTTATCGGGGATTGTCCTGATATTCTTCTGGGTGAAAAACCGCAGAACGTGTCTACACAGGATGCCGTGGAACTCAAACTTCTTGCAAACACATGTCACCGAATCCGTCAATGTGTCATGGCTCACCGTATAAATTCTGCGCAGCTTCTCAGGGACGAGGTCATTCACGAGCGAATAAACCTTGTACTCACGCGTAGACATTTCTGCCACCTTGTTTATACTGTATCGTCCCGATTTTTGCAGCTCTACTTGGTATAGCAAGAAGATCTCCTTCGTATAGACTTTGGCACCGTTCAGCTCCAGCGGGGTCTCGAGCAACCTTCTCCTTTGTTTGTACGTTGTTGCAAAGTCTGCAGCCCTTTCTTTTACGAACAACGAAGCTACCGCTTTTTGTGCGGATGCAACGAAAGTCTTCAAATTGGTAGTTGTACCCACATAACTATCGAACGTGGCATTCATAGATTCACTCATGCCCGTCGTTTTCATGCCCGCTGAAAAATACCTCCTCGTGTAAACGCCAATCCATTGCTCTTTGCGCTCGTACAAGTGCTGGAGCCACTCGTTGTCTTGCAATGAGTAATCCTGAACAAGCTTTTCCCACCTCTCCTCGAATTCCTCAATCGTTAACGACTTGGTAACGCACTTGTCAAAATCCTGTTTAAAGTCTGGATACTTTGCGTACACGTGATGCAGACGTTCCGGGTATTTGTTGCTTATGTGCCAAGTGCACAAGTTGTGCCGGGTGTCTGGGAAGACGGTCGCAATAGCCTTCTTCATTGCCAAATCTTGATCGGTGATGATCACTTTGGGTGCTTTGAAGTTCATTGCTTCCAGCCACGTCCTAAACAACCATACAAAAGAACCCTCGCTCTCGTCCCTTAACAAGGCGAACCCGAACAGGATGGAGTGATAATGATGATTGACGCCGGTGAAAGGAGCGAACGGCATCGAGTACTTGTTGGTACGGTATGTGGTGTCGAAAGTCACGACATCCCCAAAATGCTTATAAGCTAGCCTCGAACGACCGTCGACCCAAAAAATTGTACTAACTCGATGCTCGTCGTCAAGTTTATAATCGAAGGTAAACTGCGGGTCCTCCATCTGCATCCGTTTCAATAGGCTCATTGTCGATTGCGCATCATTGAGGTCATACGCGGCTCGTCTATGGGTTCGGACCGCGTTACGAACGTCTGTCGTGTTAAAGTTTAAATTTTGAATTCCCCCAGCCTGTTCAGCAAGAACATTAACAATCTCAGTAGGTCCAATTCGCGCATTGCTCATTGTGTGAATTAGGCTCCTCGCGACCTTACCCATCTTCTTGTGTTGATGCATCTGACTCACCTTAGAAGGAGTTACTAACGGGTGATTGTGTGCCAGTTCCAGGCTGGTAATAAGCCAATGATCATGATTGGGTTTGTAGCTTACGAACATCTTGACCTGGCAATTTGTGCGCTCAAAGCAGTCCCGTCTTCTACGCGAATATCCTATTTCGTCATCACTGTCATCATTGCCTACGCGTGTCTCATTTTGCTGTGGATTTCTGCCCCTATGACACTCGTATAAGCGAGAGCATATCTTTTTTGTTACGTTGCTTGTTCTTGTAGTCTTTATTCTAATGCCAAAACCAACCCTCAATGAATACACTCGAAAACATTCTTCAGCTTCTTCCAATGTTTGAAATGTTCGTCCTAGATACGGATCACTAGCATCTACGGGGACGTTGGAGCTCGACACGAAATCAGACATTGTGAAACAAGACCTGTGTAGAAATAGACTACGCTTAACAATCAAATGGCATTTCTAACTGAAAATATTACCTAAAAATTACCTTGGCAAATAGACCAATTTAGGATGACAAACATACCGTATGCATAATCTCAAAGTGTCTCCAAATTAACAATTATTAATTTATTGAACATAACAAATTAAAATTACTAAGATAAATAGACGAATTCATCATGCCAAAAAATCAAATTAAACTATAATGAATTTATTTAGAGTTAACAAATTACACCTTTTTTATGAACATCATGTCTAGAACATCACAAATTGATGAATACAGTGACAAATTTCTAGAACATAAAAAAAAATCTATACTTTTTTGTCCAAACAAAATAAAATTATATTTTACCAGTCAATCCATAAAGAAAACTTCATCATTCGCAAACTTACCTTACTTGAGTGAAGCTTGAGCAAGTGTTACTCGAAACTTGAAGGGAGCTAAAAATGGAAGCGAGTCCGAAGGAGAAGAAAATTGTAGCTGTAGGAGCTTTTGGGGTAGTACTGTCTGCGATACTGTGTAGATCTCTTATTTCCGACAACATTGACGTGTGTAGAAATGAAGGTACAGACCAGTCTGAAAATGTGTCAGTTGTGTCTGGGCTGTCAGTCGTCCGCTAGACAGTGTAGCGGATGACTTTTTGGCTGTCAATGTGGGGCCAAGAAAGCCGTCCACTACACAGTGTAGCGGACGGGGGAGCAGGGGCAAGATGGTAAAAAGGTCCGTCCGCTACACTTTGTAGCGGACGACTAACAGCGCCACAAAAATAAAAGATTTGTGCCTTCCATCCCTTCGGGATGGACGGCCAGATCGCGCTAGCAAGATCTCCTATTTTGCTAGCGCTCTCAACGGATCAGTTCCCTATATATATATATATATATATATATATATATATATATATATATATATATATATATATATATATATATATATATATATATATATATATATATAGGAGCTGATCCGTTGAGAGCGTTAGCAAAATAGGGGAAGTTGCTAGCGCAATCTAGCTCTCCACGTGGGATCTGTGGACGGTTCAGATCTTTTTTTTGCTTTTTTTAATTACATCTGCTACATTATGTAGCGGATAATTTTTTGACAAAAATACCCTCCAGCTCCATCTGCTACATTATGTAGCGGACAGAGACAGTACTTTTTTCTGACTCTTTCTATCTCCTTTGTTTGATTAATTTTCTGACATGTTTGACATCCGCTATATAATGTAGCGGACGAATTTTTGACAAAAATACCCTCCAGCTCCATCCGCTACATTATGTAGCAGACAAGTAGCGAGACCCTATTTTTTTCTCTTTCTGTCATTTTTCTATCATTTCTCTCATTGTCCTTCTGACATCTCTCTCTCGTTTCTCTCACTGTCTTTTCTCTTTCTTTTCCCCTCACTCTCTCTCTCTCTCTCATTTTTCTCACTGTCCTCATTTTCATGTTCTTCCTCAACCAAAGCAACAAAGGATGAAGAAGAAGTGGAGGGTTCAGTTTCTTTCTCTGCTTTGACAGAGAAACCGAATCTTTGGGAGTTGGGTTCAGAGGAGAGACACTGCGAGGGTTAGGTTTTTGGGCCAAATGAGTGCTTGTGGAGAGGAGGAGGAGGCATCGTGCAGTGACTCTTGTTGTGAACCCATGAAGATAGGGAGTGTGAAGAAGTGAAAATGGTGGCCATGGAAAGGGAAGTGAAAATGAACAAATTGAAAGTGGCATGAGTTAAGCTTCTAAAATTTCTTCATCAAAACTACCACCTGGGTTTTCACCCATTTGCTTAGGTAGCTGAAATTCATACCCACAAGAGGAAGGAGGCAACTCTGTTGGCTCTGGCCCCAGTGCAGTGGAAGGTTCACCAACAATTGGGTTCCACTCAGGTAGTTTATCCAGCTTGGCAATGGCATTCTTGGCCTTGTTAATGAGCCAATCTACTGCTTTGCTGGGTCGGTCATAGCCCAACCCCACAATGCACATCGTAGAGCTGAATCGCTATGTGGGCGGCTAGACGGACGTGTCGGTCTCTAGGACCTTTTGCAGTGAAGACCTTGCTGTGCTGGTCTTTTGATGGTTATCATATGAAAGGGCCTGAATTGTAGCAATCTATTTCAAAGCTTTTCTTTTGATGCTTATCATATGAAAGGAGAAAGAGAGGAAAAGAGGGGAGAGGAGGACAAAGAGAAGAAAAAAGTGGTGAGAGAAAGAGATAAGTCAGATTGAAGAGAAAGGACATAGAGAGAGGGAAAAAAAGTCAGAACATTAATGAGAGAAATAAGAGAGAGAGAGAGAGAGAGAGAGAGAGAGAATGTTAGAAAACTAGTCCGCTACATTATGTAGCGGATGAGGGATAGAGAAGAGAGAGAAAAAAAAGTCAGAGCATTAACGAGAGAGAGAGAGAGAGAGAGAGAGAGAGAGAAAATGTCAGAAAAGTCTGTCCGCTACATAATGTAGCGGATGGGCTCTTTTTAAGTTGAAGGGTATTTTTGTCAAAAAATAGTCCGCTACATAATGTAGCGGACGGACTAAAAAAATGCAAAAAAATATCTGGACCGTCCACAGATCGCGCGTGGACGGCCAGATCGCGCTAGTAACTTCTTCTATTTTGCTAGCGCTCTCAACGGCTTCTCCTATTTTGCTAGCGCTCTCAACGGATCAGCTCCCAATGTGTGTGTGTGTGTGTGTGTGTGTGTGTGTGTGTGTGTGTGTATATATATATATATATATGTATATATATATATAAGGAGCTGATCTATTGCTAGCGCGATCTGTGGACGGTCCAGATCTGTTTTTCACCCTTTTTTTTAAGTCTGTCCGCTACATTATGTAGCGGACGTTTCTTTTGACAAATATACCCTTCACCCAATTTTTGACTGTTCAACAAAAGCATCGGTTCGCTACATAATGTAGCAGACATATATATAAAAAAATAGACAAGCCCATTCACATTACATTTCACTTATCTCTCTCTCTCTCTCCCCCTCCCCCTCTCCCCCTATATGCTCTGAAGTACGACTGAAGATAGCTCTGCTTCGCAGCTTTGCTGTCGCGGTCGATGCCTCCTCAGCAACATCACAGGCCATGCTCAGGCCACCTCGGTGACTCTGCAAGCCGCAGTCACAGCCTCCTGGGCGACTCCGCAAGCCGCGGTCACAGGCCTCCTCGGCGGCGTGACATCATAGATCTGTTTCTTTCTAATTCAATTAGTATTTTCTCCTGATTTTTCTCTAATCAGATCTGTTTAATTAGTATTTTCTCTTGCGTGGAGCTTTGGATGGTGATGGTTGGGGCGGTGGTGGGTAGGTTTGTTTGGTGGATCGATGGGTGAGGTAGTGGAGGTGTTCGTTGGTGGTGACCTTGGCAAAAATGGTGGAAAATGGGTGAGATGGTGGAGGTGGTCCAAATCTGTTACTTTCCAATAAGGATAAGGTTTAGCCTTTTGAAAGTGATGCATCTGTTACTTTCCACTTTTTTCTCTCCCGGTGATGAAATGTCTCAAGTCGAATGAACGGATGCTTCTCGCTCCCGGGTAAGGATTATGTTGTCCATAGTGCTTCGAAGTTCCAAAGACTTCTGATTCAGATGGTAATGCACTATTCCTACGCACCTGCATCCGTAGGTAATTCTTAGCCTTTGGGGGCGCCTCGGCAAAGGTCACCCTATTTACAAGATACAATTAGCTCCTCTATCTCTGTAGTGGTAATGGTAGATGATGGTGGTATGATGGTCTAGGTGGTGGTAAAGTTGGGTGACGGTGCACGGTTTCGTTACCGGAAATCTGATACGTGAACTTGGAATCTAAATAATCACCATCGAAATAAAGAGCAAAATGACAACCCAACAATCAGTTTTCTACCGTCCGCTACATAATGTAGCAGACGGGCATAAGGGTATATTTGTCAAAAGACACATCCGCTACATTATGTAGCGGACGGACTTAAAAAAAATGGTGAAAAACAGATCTGAACCGTCCACAGATCGCGCGTGGACGGCCAGATCGAGCTAGCAACTTAACCCAAGTTGCTAGCACGAGTAATAGATCAGCTCCCATATATATATATTACTACAAGAAAAAACACTTTTAGCGACGGATTTTATTCCGTCGCAAAAAATCCGTCTCTAAAAGTGCCCTTTATCGAGGGATTACGCTGTCGGCAAAAAAGCTATAGCTAAAACTTTTTAGTGACGGAAATTTTCGTCGCTAAAAAGTTTTAACGACGGATTTTGTCAACGTACTTTTACTGACGGAATTTTTGTCACTAATGTTTTTACCGATGGAACTTTTGCCAACCGGTAAAAATGCTTTTCGATTTTTTTTTGTTACAATATTTCGGAGATGCTATTAAAAACCCTAAGGGCCCGTACGCTTACACAATTTTTTTTCGCATTTTGTATTCTGTTTTTGTTTTCAAGATTTTAGTATTCAGATAGAAAATTCATTCTTGTACTTTTATTATTTTCACAATTCATTTTAACTACTTTTTCTGTCGGATTTATGTACTTATATCATTTTTATTTTCGTTCTTGTACCGGTATCCTTATATTATTTATAATATACATTACCCACACCCTCCCCCGCCCCCCGCCTCCAACTCTCTGCCCTTTCCAACCCCGCCACACATCCTCCCCTGCCCCCCTCCTCTCTGGAAATCTTCCCCATCTACCGCCGCCCCTAAGGTTTGAGTGTTTGACCGGAGTCTCGTACGGGATCGACACCAGCTTCACCGGAGAACGGCAAGTCCGTGATCTGAGTCGTTCCCGACCTGTTTTCCCCATCTACCGCTGCCCCAAGATGGGGTTTGAGTGTTTGACCGGAGTACCCGTACTGGATCGACGCCACTTCGCCGGAGAACGATGACTCCGTGATTGAGTCGTTCCCGACCTTCTTCCCCATCTACCGCTGCCCCAAGATGAGCTTTGAGTGTTTGACCGGAGTACCCATATGCTAATCTGCTTGGCGAACCTGTCGCCTGAGATGGTGAGTCCAAAGATTGCTGTGGAAATTGATTGCCGTGGATTGTAAGTCCATCAATGCGTGGCTGGCTTTCCATCCCGACTGCAAAGCGAATCTGGCTTTTCAAGATCAACTTTTGATGCCGTGGAAATTGATTCTCTGAGGCAACCCCGACTGCCTGAGATGGTGAGTCCAAAGCAAAATCGAAAGATTATAACGAAGAAGAGAGAGGGAGGGATCAGAATTGAGGTGGTGCCTTGATGGTTCAGTGGCCGCTCTGGCCTTTTGAGGTGCTGCCATGGTGGTGCTAGGGGAGAGAGAGAGAGAGGGAGGGAGGGAGCAGAAATCTGACACAAAAAAAAAATCTGACATTGAGCCAAAAAAGGTGAAAACAGCCTTTGGCTGTTTTCACAATTTTCGCTACTGTTTCAAAAAAGTATCCAAAACGAATACGAAAAAGATAAAAGTACGCAAAAAAAGGCATCTTTTTTATCATTATTACAAAAATGAATACAAAATTTTGTAAACGTACGGCCCCTAATCCTCCTTACTTTCTCACGGCCGCACCTATTATTCTCTTCCTTCCCACTCTCTCACACTCAGCTCATCCACGACAGGCCGCCGCCTACCTCCGATGCCTCTCTTCTTCCCTGACGGCGTCATTACCCTAACAACGGGCGCACTGCTTTGCTGCCGCCGCCCCAACCAGCGCTCCCTCCACGTCTACCGAGCAACATCTTTTTCGTGATACCACACTGGTTCTTTACTTCTAAAACTTTTTGGTTCTTTAATTCTACATAAGATCCCACTTTGTGTGTTGTGTGTCTACGTGATTTGATTCTATCATCCTTTCATTAAGTTTGCTAACTTTAAATTAGATCTTTGATGTTAGTAAATGGAACATCTATCTAGATCTGGTTTTATTGACTGGTTGTAAGAAGGCTCTATATGAATCGCTTGTTTATTATTTTGTTGTTGCAGAAATTTATTCTGAAACTGAATTTACACCCTGACAAAGGCAAACAGAAGGCCATGAAGACGGTCTCTATTCTTGCAGGTATCACATCATTCTCTTAGAGTTTCGAGCGTAGTTGTTCCTGATGTGTTTGCTTGATAACTGAAAAGGAAAAAGAGCTATATATTTTCGGCAGTAATTTCACGATGATTGGTCATTTAGTTTAATTTTCGGATTTGGTGGACAGGAAGAACAAAGAAATGTTTGTCCAAGTAAAAAAGTTTAGTAAAAGTTTTATCTCAGTTCTAATTCTTCAATTAGATCTCATAGTCATGACATTGCGAGAGGACTTCTTGCTGTGACATTTCTTCTGGTTCTTAATTGTTTGAGTAATTTCCAAAAAAACTTTCTTGGCTAGTCTTTGCTGGCTTGTTAGGAGGACTGACTCTTCCAGTCACATTTGCTTACCCTTGCTTCTTATGGGTTCTCATATAAAGGCCAGCCAAGTTCAGCTTCAATTGGTATCTAAACTGGACCCTTGGTTGGGCATTGCTTTTAGCTTGGTGGTATTTTGGAGTATGGTCAACAACAGACTTAAGCTAAAGTTCTTTGAACCCAGCTGAAATGGAAACAAGTTTACTTGTACTAAGTATGGTCATCATGTTGTAATTTTGAGATTGCTTTGCTTCAAGTGATGACATGAAGCGATGATTGCAGTGTTGTAACATTCTCTGGATCAACAACATAAATGATATTGCTATTTTGGAAATCAAAATGTGCCTTGAACATAACTAGTCATGAAATATACACATTTGGCCTCATATTGTGTGGCCTGCACAAATTAGGTTCATACTGATAATGATAATCTATCTATCCAAAGTCAAGTCATGTCAAAGTGCCTAGCATGTTATGGACTCTAAGAAAGAATATCATGATTCCCCTTAGTAAAAGGTTGAATACAAATAATGTATATTAAGAGTACATGGGTAGGTGTAGCTGTGTGTGAGTGTATAGGCAAATAACACACTCCTGTATGATTGTAGCAATTAGGTTAATGATGGTGTTTTTTATTGGTGTTGAATCGATTACAACAATTATCGTGCTACCACGTAACACGTAATGGGTTCGAAAACATACCGTACGAAGTCTTCGAAAATTCCGACGTAGGATCCTTGTTGTTACGAGCCTCCAACGCGCTTGATCTTTTTCGCAGGTACGAAAACGGCTACTAGAGTCGAGTTCTTCGTCCACGAACCAAATCCTAGAGCTTGGTGATTGCTCTAGAGAGAGTGCTATAGAGAGAGGGATTATTGCTATGACTTCCTTTATTTATTGGGATATCTCTAGCCTTTATATAGAGATACAATTAGAGACTGGCTTTACCTCCAACTCTTAGGAGATAAAGATGTATTTACCTCAAACACTTAGGAGATAAATATCCTCTAATTAACTGTAATTATCCAGACTAACAAATACACATTATCTGTTAGTGGGCGGATAATGGGTCCATTGACCCAATTTATTAACAGCTCCCACTCGCCCACACACAGGGCAAATAAATCGTAGTCCCTCTTTATCTCTCGTCCACTCATCTCCTCATACAGGAAATGGAACGTGCGACCTACGAGAAAGGATGTCCAGTTGAGGAGTATTGTATTAAGTTATCACCAAACTAACACAATACATCACTCAAATAAATCTCGTATGTACCCCAGATAGTTCAACTACACCAGATTAAACACTCTCAAATCCCTCATAATGAGCAGTGTTAAACCTCTCATATGTTATGTATTCATGACTCATATCGAAACGAAAATCGACAAAGTCGCCCGGGCTATGAATCACACAACATGATGTAATATTGAACTTTCTTCCCAAAGCCCTCATGTCATTCCAATTAGACCCAACCGCTTTCCTAGACATGCCCCGCGAGACCGCATCATCCATGATCCAAGGGTACATGCTAAAGTAGCGACATTGAGTATCCTCTTCATGACATAGTCTAAGGTGAAAAGGGTACCATATATGATCAAAAATTTTGATCCAAGTGGCTCACACAGTGACGAAGCAGGGATTCATTCGTCACTCCCACTGTCGGTCTGCATTTAGCACATGCAGTATGATTTGCATGCTATGGCGTAACCCTCAAGGGCGTGTCACATAAATGTATAATAAATACGCCATACGAATCTAAGTCTAGTCGCTGTACAAGCGCCTAACCTGAGTTTTTCAGCCCAGTCACTCTCATAGTGCCTGCCTGAAATCTCACATTCGGCTGTAAACAGGCTACATAGAGTTGTGGAGATACTCTATGATCGACCTACATTTATTAGGTCTCATCTTAGCTCCAACTAAGGCGACATGTTTGCTTTATAAGCTGTATCATCTTATTCGCCCACTTGGCGCTTAAGACAATTATGTCTCATCTTGCTCGCTATCTTAGCGCCAAGGTGAATTACCCGTGTGAGTGGGTCAATTCGAGCCTGGTGACACTCTCAACAAGGATGTATATGTAATCACAAAGATTATTCATTCATTCCATAATAAACTCAAATCAAGGAACGAAAATTTAATATAATAAATGTCAAGCACATAAGATGCCATAAACATGTCAAAACCTACGGAGTCCCATACTCCTAATGTGAGAAAGGAAAACATCTCTAGCAATGGGCTTGGTCAAAGGATCAGCCACCATTCTGCCAGTAGGTATATGTTTCATGGACACCTCTCCTTGCGCAACTAAAGTTCTAATGAAGTGATAACGAAGGCCTATGTGTTTGATATTTGGGGTCCGTTACAAAATCTAGGGTAGCTGTATTGACACAGTGAACAATGACAGACTCATCTGCATGAGTTGTAACCCCTAGAGCCTGTAAGAATGACCTCAACCAAACAGTTTCCTGGACTGCTGCTGAACAAGCAACATACTCCGACTCTATCGTGGATAGGGCGATGCAAGACTTTTTCTTGCTGTGCCAAGAGATAGCTCCACCCGAAGTGGATATGCGCTCATCTCTATCAGCGCCCCAATCAGCATCGCTGTATCCTCTCAGTCTCAAGTCTCCACCATGATAACACAGGACGAGATCAGCGGTTCCACGCAAGTATCGAAGGATCCTCTTCACCGCATTCCAATGAGCGGGTCCAGGATTACTCTGATAACGACTCACCATTCCAACGGCAAAGCAGATGTCTGGACGCGTACACAACATAGCGTACATCAGACTCCCAACTGCAGCCGCGTAAGGCACTTTGGACATCCGATTCTTTTCCTCATCATTCTTTGGGCATTGGTCTGTGTTAAAGTACACGCCTTGTCCATTAGAGTGTCTATGGGTTTTGAGTTATGCATACGGAATCGTTCAATGACCTTCTTGATATATGTCTCTTGAGACAAACCGAGAAGTCTCTTTGGACGATCACGTATGATTTTAACTCCGAGCATATAATTAGCTTCTCCCATGTCCTTCATCTCAAAAGTTGAGGACAACCACTGCTTAGTGGCGACAATGGAACTCATGTCATTCCCAGCTAAAAGAATGTCATCCACATACAAAGAAAGGATTAGAATATTTTTCTTGGATCGTTTTACGTAAACGCAATGGTCTTGTTCAATCATTTCAAAACCTATAGAGGTAATGGCATGATGAAACCTAAAGTACCACTGCCTAGACGATTGTTTGAGACCATATATAGAACGTTTGAGACGGCAAACTTTGCGCTCATGTCCTTTGACTTCAAAACCCTCGGGTTGAGCCATATAAATCTCTTCGTCTAGTTCTCCATTGAGAAACGCAGTCTTAACATCCATATGAAAAAGTTCTAAATCCTGCTGGGCGACAATAGCTAGGATCAGGCGAATTGAAGCAAATCTCACCACTGGGGAGAAAGTATCTTCATAGTCCACACCCCGCAGTTGGGTATAGCCTTTCGCCACAAGACGTGCCTTATACTTGTCGATTAACCCATCTACCTTGCGTTTGACTTTAAAAACCCACTTGTTTCCAATAGTCTTGCGCCCTGGCGGAAGGTCAATCAACTCCCAGACTCGATTCTTTTCCATTGAGCTTAACTCATCCTTCATTGCAGCCATCCACTCATTTCTAGCAGATGAAGATAAGGCTTCTTCCACAGAAGTAGGCTCGTCCTCATCATTTGGAGTGCACATAAGAATTTCACCGTCAATCTCAAAACGACGACGTGGAACTCTTCCTCGTGCACCTCTGCGCAGTTGAGAATCTTGTTGACCTAATGGTCCTTGTGGTGTGCTCCCACTGTCTGGGATACTCCCACTAGGTTGAGGGTCACTTACACTATCTTCAGCGACAACCGGATGAGGAACTAATTCCCCACCTTCGCTTGAAGATGGTAAAGTGGGTTCAACCTCCTCTAACTCATAGAGGTCAAGATTCTTACTCGCATCTCCAATGCTAGGAAAATCACTCTCTATGAAATCGACATCACGAGACTCTATTTCAGTCCTTCCACCATTTGGATGTTCACCATACATTACATAACCTTTAGAGTTTTCAGAATACCTTAGAAAGATACTCTTCTTTGCTCTAGGCCCTAGTTTCCCATACTTATGAGAAGTACTGTGAACATAACCTGCTAAGCCCCATGGGCGCAAGTTATCCAAATTTGGCTTTTGGTCATTCCAAAGCTCATAAGGGGTGGATTTGACTGACTGTGAAGGCACACGATTAAGTATATAGGCTGCAGTCAAAAGGGCATCCCCCCAAAAAGATATAGGAAGGTTTGCTTGCGCCATCATAGACCTAACCATGTCTAACAATGTTCTATTCCTTCTTTCGGCAACACCATTTTGTTGTGGAGTATTAGGAATAGTAAGTTGCCTGCGTATCCCTTTTTCCTCACAAAACTTCTTGAAGTGATCTGACAAATATTCGCGTCCTCGGTCAGTGCGAAGAGTTTTTAAATTCTTCTCTTTCTGATTCTCAACCTCAGCTACAAAGCGTTTGAAACATTCCAAAGCTTCGTAGCGGTGAGATATCAGATACACATAACCATATCGCGTATAATCGTCTATCAGTGTAAGGAAATAAGAGGCGCCATGGCGTGCCTTTACACTCATAGGTCCGCATATATCAGAGTGAACTAGCTCAAGTGGTTGAGTTGCTCTCACAGCCTTTCCAAAAGGCTTCCTGCATGCTTTACCAGCCAAACAAGCCTCACAAGTTTGTAGATTGACTTTTGCGAGTGGGCCTAAAAGGCCTTCTCTAGCCAAACGAGTCATTCTATCTTGGCCTATGTGGCCCAGTCTTGCATGCCAGGTGGTAGAATCATTCACAATATTATCATTCACCACATAAGAATAAGAAGACTGAGAATCAATTAAATCCAATTGAAAAAGACTATCCATGCGAAAACCATGTCCGAACAAAACATCATCCAAAAAAATGTCCAACTTATTACCCCTAAAAATAAAGGAAAAACCACTGTCTAATAAAGCAGTAACTGAAAGTAGATTAAGCCGAACTGTGGGTGCATATCGCACATCCTCTAGAATCAATGTGCGCCCAGTGCGCAACTTGAGCTGGTAAGAACCAACCCCTAGCACCTCTTCGGAACTATTGTTTCCCATGAAGATATGTTTGCTACCCGCTGGAATCCGGTGATAATCTACGAACCCCTCTCGATCACGTGCTACATGTTTTGTTGCACCTGTATCCACAAACCACACAGGTTGGGAATGAGCAACCATCACATGTGAGGAAACATATAACTGAGAGAGAGATTCTGAAAGTACCTTCTTCGGCTCAGTGCAATCACGAGCGAAGTGTCCTTTCTGTTGACAGTTGAAGCATTTAACTTTAGACAGATCCTTTTTCCCACCACGTTTTCCTCTCTTGCGTTTCTTCATTTTTCCTTCCTTTGGCGCAGAAGTGCTAGCCTCGCCTTTCTTACCTTTCTTACTTTGTCTTTCGCGCTTGCCATTTGCATTGCGCGATCCCCCTTGGGCGACATAAGCAAGGGTCTTGTCAGTATCTCGAGTCTCGTCCTCAAGGATGACATGCTGTGAAACATCAGAAAAGTTCTTGATGTTTTCACTGTGGGTCAATATCTGTTTCATATTGGCCCACGAGGCAGGAAGGGACCTTATGACAGCTCTGACTTGCTGCTCATCTGTGAGCGCATGGCCAGCATCCCTTAGCTTACCAATCATATTGGACATCATCCTTAGATGTTCACTCATGGTATGTTTAGGGTCTTTTGTGTACTCCTCAAACTTAATCACAAGGCTACGAAGCCGCGTAGTTGAGGTTCCACCAAAAGAAAACTTGAGCTGATCCCATAAAGCTTTGCAAGTTGGAAGTTCATCATACTGCCCAATTAGATCATTTTGCAAGCTGCTCAACAAGGTGTAGCGCGCACTACGATCTTTCTGATTCCATTTCTGGTAGGCAGTGTGGTCTCTTAGGGGTTGCGCCTCAGTTGGCGCGACCATCTCCTTGGTCAAGTGCTCCTCGAGCTCTTGTTCGTTCAGCATGAATTTCATCTTTTTGTGCCAAACGTCATAATTATCTCCGTTAAGTTTCTCACCCTTAACGAGATCAGCTATGACATTTTTGGTGGCCATTATTTTCACTACATTAGATTGCGCAAGGAAAAGACATTAATTATACATCCTTATTTTTTATTTCAAAAAATTCAAATGAAAAACATAATCCTTCCTCACATCATGAAATCGAAAATCTGCTAAGCTCGTAATCATCTCCCATGTATGTGAGTTGGGAAAAATATTTTTCAAGTAATTTTTCGCAATAAATTTCATCATCATATAAGCCACAATATAATAAATCATCCACATGATAATTTAGAACAATATAAAATTGCACCATGCAATTAAATTTGCAAGGACTCCATTGAGCCCTATTGGCATTCTAATAACTTATGCTAAGAAAATTCTGGTTTGAATAATGTGCGTGCGAAATTACATCCCCGTACAAGGCTTTCTCGAAATATACAGGGAAATAGCAGAATACAACATCTTTGAGAATCCTACTACAAACTACTCCAATAAAACAAATGGAGATGCCGCACAGCACATTATTCTCAAAAGAATTTTCTTAAAACAAAAGTAAACACATTAAACATAAGTTTCTTTAGAATGCCAATCTAATATCCATCCATTTAACCTAAAACTAGCATACTCAAATAAGAAGTTACAGGGTAATAAAATGGATGAATAGGCCACATTCTCCTCCCAAGGAAAACGGGCGACAAGAGCCTTGAAAATATAAATGGTTTAAAAGTGTGGATTTACCAAAAACCCAACAAATATACCTCAAAAGTATATTTAAACCATAACACAAATCAAGGCAAGCATGTAACAAATTAGACATAATTTATCTATGTCATATAACTCTCCAAAAATATTTATTGCTACTCACGAAGTGCAAAAAATAATATTTACGCATTATTCGTATTTTTGGGAACCACAAAAGTACCACAAAAATACTCACAAATGACCAAAAACTGAGAGATAAATCCTAAAAAATTGACAAACAGTAAATTTATCCTTAATATGCCCTCTGAAATTAAAAAAAATTCTGTGTGTATAAAACAAAATTTTAAAGTTAATTTTTCATAGAAAAAATCGTTTAAAAATTAAACAGAACACACACAGAGGGTATAAAGGTAATTCAGCACCACTGAAAATTTTCAGAAGGCATGACAAGGCTCCACTCGCCGGCGGTGACGATCACCGGCCAAAAACCATCCTGCACGCGCCTCCACGCGCCGCCGTGCGCGTGGGACAGCGCAGCTATTCGTGGAGCAGGCGCGTGGCAGGCACGCGCGCGTGGAGCGCGTGGGCTCGTGGACGCAGCCTTGCTGGCGCGTTTCGCGCCTGGGCTCAGCCACGCTGGCGCGTGGATGAGCGTGACGGCTCGTTTCGGCGCGACTTTGCGCGTGTGGCGCGTGTACGGCTCGGCTTGAGCGCGTGGCGCGCGTGGGTTTACTGTTCATCATCTTCGTAGGAAAACCCTAATTTTTTCAGCGCCGCCATGTCGCGAAGCCAACTTCGGGATGCCATATCTCTCTCGTTTTTAAGCCAAATAATGCGTACGATATATCGTTGGAAAGCTTATACAACATAGATTAATTATGTACCAACCGATCATGATAAAAACAGAATATCATACTCCGAATTTGAGTCCCAAAACTCGAAAAAACCACAGTTTTCTTGAAAAATAAAATCGTGATTTCTCACAAATCATGCATCCAAAAATCACGAAATTTTATGGAGTTCATCCTCAACCATAGGAGAACAAAACCATCTAATTATTTTTCAGAAAAACATGCTCAAAAAATTTCGAATTTTAATAATGGGTCTCATTCATGTATCCGGAAAAAATCGTAACATGCACATAATTTAATCTAGCATGTTAAAGGCGAATCAACAAGTAATCATGCTCTGATACCAATGTTGAAACGATTACAACAATTATCGTGCTACCACGTAACACGTAATGGGTTCGAAAACATACCGTACGAAGTCTTCGAAAATTCCGACGTAGGATCCTTGTTGTTACGAGCCTCCAACACGCTTGATCTTTTTCGCAGGTACGAAAACGGCTACTAGAGTCGAGTTCTTCGTCCACGAACCAAATCCTAGAGCTT
>JAVXUP010004939.1:15000-24215 GCA_033070095.1 Escallonia herrerae | reverse complement strand
CCTTCAGTTACAATTTTCTCTCTCCTTCGGACTCGCTTCCATTTTCAGCTCCCTTCAAGCTTCGAGTAACACTTGCTTCAAGCTTCACTCAAGCAAGGTAAGTTTGCGAATGGTGAAGTTTTCTTTATGGATTGACTGGTAAAATATAATTTTATTTTGTTTGGACAAAAAAGTATAGATTTTTTTTATGTTCTAGAAATTTGTCACTGTATTCATCAATTTGTGATGTTATACTCTAGATTTTTTGTGATGTTCTAGACATGATGTTCATAAAAAAGGTGTAATTTGTTAACTCTAAATAAATTCATTATAGTTTAATTCAATTTTTTGGCATGATGAATTCGTCTATCTTAGTAATTTTAATTTGTTATGTTCAATAAATTAATAATTGTTAATTTGGAGACACTTTTGAGATTATGCATACGGTGTTTGTCATCCTAAATTGGTCTATTCGCCAAGGTAATTTTTAGGTAATATTTTCAGTTAGAAATGCCATTTGATTGTTAAGCGTAGTCTATTTCTACACAGGTCTTGTTTCACAATGTCTGATTTCGTGTCGAGCTCCAACGTCCCCGTAGATGCTAGTGATCCGTATCTAGGACGAACATTTCAAACGTTGGAAGAAGCTGAAGAATGTTTTCGAGCGTATTCATTGAGGGTTGGTTTTGGCATTAGAATAAAGACTACAAGAACAAGCAACGTAACAAAAAAGATATGCTCTCGCTTATACGAGTGTCATAGGGGCAGAAACCCATTGCAAAATGAGACACGCGTAGGCAATGATGACAGTGATGATGAAATAGGATATCCGCGTAGAAGACGGGACTGCTTTGAGCGCACAAATTGCCAGGTCAAGATGTTCGTAAGCTACAAACCCAATCAAGATCATTGGCTTATTACCAGCCTGGAACTGGCACACAATCACCCGTTAGTAACTCCTTCTAAGGTGAGTCAGATGCATCAACACAAGAAGATGGGTAAGGTCGCGAGGAGCCTAATTCACACAATGAGCAATGCGCGAATTGGACCTACTGAGATTGTTAATGTTCTTGCTGAACAGGCTGGGGGAATTCAAAATTTAAACTTTAACACGACAGACGTTCGTAACGCGGTCCGAACCCATAGACGAGCCGCGTATGACCTCAATGATGCGCAATCGACAATGAGCCTATTGAAACGGATGCAGATGGAGGACCCGCAGTTTACCTTCGATTATAAACTTGACGACGAGCATCGAGTTAGTACAATTTTTTGGGTCGACGGTCGTTCGAGGCTAGCTTATAAGCATTTTGGGGATGTCGTGACTTTCGACACCACATACCGTACCAACAAGTACTCGATGCCGTTCGCTCCTTTCACCGGCGTCAATCATCATTATCACTCCATCCTGTTCGGGTTCGCCTTGTTAAGGGACGAGAGCGAGGGTTCTTTTGTATGGTTGTTTAGGACGTGGCTGGAAGCAATGAACTTCAAAGCACCCAAAGTGATCATCACCGATCAAGATTTGGCAATGAAGAAGGCTATTGCGACCGTCTTCCCAGACACTCGGCACAACTTGTGCACTTGGCACATAAGCAACAAATACCCGAACGTCTGCATCACGTGTACGCAAAGTATCCAGACTTTAAACAGGATTTTGACAAGTGCGTTACCAAGTCGTTAACGATTGAGGAATTCGAGGAGAGGTGGGAAAAGCTTGTTCGGGATTACTCATTGCAAGACAACGAGTGGCTCCAGCACTTGTACGAGCACAAAGAGCAATGGATTGGCGTTTACACGAGGAGGTATTTTTCAGCGGGCATGAAAACGACGGGCAGGAGTGAATCTATGAATGCCACGTTCGATAGTTATGTGGGTACAACTACCAATTTGAAGACTTTCGTTGCATCCGCACAAAAAGCGGTAGCTTCGTTGTTCGTAAAAGAAAGGGCTGCCGACTTTGCAACAACGTACAAACAAAGGAGAAGGTTGCTCGAGACCCCGCTGGAGCTGAACGGTGCCAAAGTCTATACGAAGGAGATCTTCTTGCTATACCAAGTAGAGCTGCAAAAATCGGGACGATACAGTATAAACAAGGTGGCAAAAATGTCTACGCGTGAGTACAAGGTTTATTCGCTCGTGAATGACCTCGTCCCTGAGAAGCTGCGCAGAATTTATACGGTGAGCCATGACACATTGACGGATTCGGTGACATGTGTTTGCAAGAAGTTTGAGTTCCATGGCATCCTGTGTAGACACATTCTGCGGTTTTTCACCCAGAAGAATATCAGGACAATCCCCGATAAATGTCCTGCCACGGTGGACGAAAGGTGCAAACAGGTTGCACGGTACCATTGCCTTTCCGGAGCACCCGTATACTGACTTTGAAGAATCAGAGACGTTGCGGTATAATCATCTGGTGACAATGTTCACCCGTTTGTCCGTAAAAGGTGCTGCTACAATGGTCGGATATAAACATCTCCTCGAGGTAGCTCAGCAGCAAGAGCCCATCGTCGACCAGTTGGAAGCAGCTTCAGTCAGCAATGCGGTTGACACTGAGCCTACAACGGGATCAGAAGATGACGAGCCGGGGGAGGAAGACGACAATGATATCCGGCCTTTGGACCCAATTATATCGCAAACGAAAGGCCGCAAGAGATCTACGCGGATAAAGAGCTCTATTGAACAGGCAACTCAACCTAAAAAGCTAAGAAGGTGTGCATTGTGCAACAAAATGACCGACCATGACAAGCGGAACCATTACAAGGCACTGGGGATAAGTCCAGGGGTTTTGCAAGACGAGGAAGAAGATGAGGCCGAAGATGAGGAAGAAGCAGCTGCAGTGGACCTTTAGTTTTTTTTGTATAAGCCATCAAGATTGTTTGACATTTGTAATAATATGTAATATTTGATGAGATTATCTTCTTACTGAAGACTGAAAGGTTATTTCTGATGGACCCATTCACAGATTAACTTTAAATAAATTTTTTTTGCTTGCCCCGTCCGCTACACTATGTAGCGGACGGTGCACCAGAGACCAACATTATTGGGATTGTAAAGTGTCCGCAACACAATATAGCGGACATAAAACTGTTGGTATGCCTTCTGTCAGCTACATAATGTAGCGGACGTCAAACTCCTATTAAATACCAATCAGAACGGCCTCTCTTTTTCCACCCATTTCTCTCTCTCTGTCTCCAACGTCTCACCCACCCGCGACCCCCTCTACGGCGACCGTCCACATGGCTTCTGCTTCGGTGAACAGGCACTTCTTCAAGGTCATGGTGCCTGGGTTTCATACCGAACTTGTAGGCATCCCTCTTACTCTGTGTTTTCGTGTGTGTTAATTTTATCTTTGCTTAAAAACTTACCTGTCTTATAATGAATGTGATAGGCCATACCGGTAGCCTTCTGTAGATTGCTTACCACACTTTGGCGCGAAGCCACTTTGGGTTGAAGCAGCTTTAACCAGCAGCAAGGGGTCATGGCTTGTTAAAATCAAGAAGAAGCGCGGCCAATAGCAACTTTATTTCGCAGAGGGTTGGAGTACTTTCTACGAGCAGCATGACCTCAATGAAGGGGAGTTTGTAATCTTTGAACACAAAGGGCTATTTAGGTTTCAAGTATCCGTGTTTGATCAAAGCACATGTGAAAAAGTTTTCCCTCAATGTTGAACCCTAAATTTGTGTTAATAAATTTTTGTTAATAAATTTGTGTCTGATAATTTTAGGTTCTTAATTGTGCATTTGAGAATTGTGATGGTCAATTGATGATTTGAGGGTGTCAAATTTTTGATGGAATATCATGCGCTTGAGAATGTAGAGATTGTTTAATCCGCTGCTAAAGCACTTATTCCATTGCCAGGCATGTGGAACTAGGCTTTGTACATCTGCAGCACAGGCATGTGGATGGTTTCGTCGTGGAGACTGTCGATCACCGATACGACTTTCTCTTCGGTTCATAGCAAACCAAGTACCAGTGGCTTTCCCCCAAAAATGGTATTAGAAACACGTCGGCAACACTTGCACTCACTGGACTATCCCTAGTAAGATACGCTCGTAGGTGACGGTCTCCACTGGCTCAACTTTTTCTTCCGCCTTTGCTCGACCCACTCATGCCATTCAGATACTAGGAGGCTATGAAAAAAGGCATCCACCAAAAAAATGGCCGGATACCCGTTCAGCCGCTCCCGACCCCTTTCCTTCAGAATCTCCACGTATGTGGAGATGACACCGTTGTCTAACCAACTCCCCGGAGCCAGGGAGGCCATTTCTCCCCACTCGCAATTGTAATCCATGCCCTCCAGATGATTCATACTATACAACGCTTTGTCCCGAGGGAAGCCGCTAAAATAACACTCTCTGATTACTTAACATTTATGCGGCTTTAGGGGCTTCAATGGATGCCCTTTGCGATATTGCCCTCGGGGGTCGACGGGGGGATATTCACTCCTTCGGAGGGGTCGACGGGGGGATATTGCATTCCTTCAGGGGGGTCAACCGGGGGATATTGCCCTCCTTCAGCAATAGATGGTCCTGCCCACGGGACAATGGGCAGTGTCTCCGACAGACTGATGTGTCCGAAACCCCAGTCTTGCGTGACTTGACTCTGAGAGAGGGGTTGGGGTTCCGAGTCCAATAGCAAAGAGAAGGAGGGCGCACTGTAGTCTTTCCACGGTGCTTGAGCCTGGCCCATGGTGCTTGGCGGTCCCCAATCACCACCCATTCCCAGTACAGAGGGACCACCATATCCCTGGCTCACTCCCGAAGTCTGTCCCGAGGGATCGGTGTATCCCTCGCTCACATATAGGGGCTGCCACCCCGGATAACCCATTCCCGGGCTGACTCCGGAAGGCTGGCTCGATGCTTGGCACAAAAAATTCCCGCAGCCATACGCCAACGCTTCAGCCTGTTGGCGAAGCTCCTCGCCCATTGCATCCACCAAATCCTTCCGCTCGCTCAACTTCTGGAAGAAGGCGAACGAGGCATTAACCTACATCCAAAGAGATAATAAATAAGTAACTTCATACACAGTTAGAATCATCAAGTTCAATTAAAGGCACTGGTTGGCCAACTTACCAGATTGTATGCCATGTGCTCATCGATCTGACCCCTAGGGTGGTACTTCTCCCCACGTTCAAACCTTACTGGAGCTACTCTCCTCCGGGTGATGCGGTAGTACCACTCATTGTACTGTTCGATGCTGATCACGGGGTCAGGCTCTGACACAATGGCCGCCAGCGTGTCCTGCCAGGAATTCCAAACTTCAATTTCTCGTGCGCACAAGTCGTGCACATTCGCCTTGCCAAACCATCCGACACCCGGTGGGTTCCTGTTAAGCCTCATATCCGGCGCGCCGGCTGGCAACCCCTGCAGGCACTCAAAATGGCGCATAGCGCGATCTGGCAGCTGCCACTCTGCGACCTCGAAGTGGATCAGGGGTGTGCGTTGCAACCCGGAGAGCGTGAAGACGAACGACTCTCCCACCCGTCGCGCCAAATGTTTGTACGGTGCCCATCGCATCTGGCCAGGAGATAACGAGTCGAGCTCCCCCCGATAGTACGTAATGTTGTGATGGGGATCGTCTCTCCTCGGGTAGTGGCTGTCCTTCCGGCTGTACTCCCAGGCGCACAACCGAGGCCACACATTATCGGTTCCGTCCCTACGCCTGGGTGCGCCGGTAGCAAGGTGTTCATAAGACCACACCTGAGAGCAAAGACAAATTAAATAAAGTATCGTCAAATTTTATTGTCGATTCAACCAAAAAAAAAGAAACGAGCACGTAATCAAGAATTGTATGATATACCTGCAATAGCGAGAGACATGCACATATCGCTTTGGAGTCGGGCCTCGTTGCCTTGTGCAATGCTCGGTACAGGTACGCAAGAGTTGCGGCTCCCCAGGCATAATCCCCAACCTCCAGCAGGTTACCCAACAACGGTAAATATTTGACGCTGACCGTATTCTTCGACGTTGTTGGGAACAGAATTGCCCCCATCACCCACAAGAGGAAAGCTTGTGTGTACAGCACAAGCATCTGATCCGTGTAGTTATCCGGCAGAACCTTGTAGGTATCTACCAACCACTTCAACTTGATACCACCAGTGCTAAATTGATCCTGGGGTATCGAAGTAAAGAAGTCCCTAGCGGTCCTCTTATTCGTTGCTTCCGACGGAGGAGCTATTACCGGCCGCCCCGTCACCGGTAACCCTAAGATGAACCCTACATCTTCTAGGGTAATTGTCATCTCTCCGAGAGGGAAGTGAAACGTATTCGTTTCACTTCTCCACCTTTCAACAAGGGCACCTATTAAGTGCCGGTCAAGGTGTTGAAAGATCTGCCCATGCGTGAAAATCCCAAACCCAATCCCACGCAGTAATCTTTTCTGGGTTCTGTTCAATTTCCATGCTTTAAAATTATCGGATACTTCTACCGTGTTGAGAAGTGCTCTTTCCTACGAATTAATAAATACAATTTAAGCAAAATAAACGATATACAACGTTCCCAAGAATAACAAAGTTGATAAAATAAGTATCTTACTCCACCATCCCATATGAGCGTACTGATATGGTTTGCTTGGTCGTATAATACGGACGGATCTTCTGGTCCAGGGTTGAAATCCATTTTTGGCAACTGAAATTATGGAAAAACGGCAAGGTTGGAAGCGTAAACATTCTCAAACATACAACGCTAGCATGTGATCAGATAATACTCACATAAGTTCACATGCTGTCTAATAGCCCGGATTTTTGGCTACTTATGTAGGTAATAATTTAAAAATTATACTGATTTGAATTAAGTAATGGACCATAGAGAATTTTCTTGAAGTCCTTTTAGTGATAAAATTAATATTTAATGGTTTTTGTGACTAATGTGATTAGATTAAGTATTATTAAAAAGAAGAAGTGATTTCGATTTGGATTAGGATTTTAAGTCATATTGTGATTAAATTAGTAATGAAGACTTTAAGATGTGTTATAATTACACTAGCAATAAGGACTTTTAGCTGTGTTATGATTGCACCATCAATTAGGACTTCAAGTCATATTAGAATTAAATTAGCAAACTATATAAGGGAGAAGAAGACATAAGAGTCTTCATATTTTTTTAGAGATAAAGGAGAGGAAAGAGAAAAGAGTGAATTGCATTCTTTTGGGTATTTAAGCAAAAAGGTGGTGATTGATCTAAGATAAAGAATCAATTGCATTCTTTTGGATATTCAAGCAAAAAGGTGGTGATTGATCTAAGATAAAGAGTCAAGTGCATTATTTGGGGTATTTTCAAGCAAAAAGGTGGTGATTGATCCAAGATAAAGAGGAAATTTTTGACATGATATTGTTACTTTGCAGTAAAGATCCAAGATAAAAAGGAGATTTTTGACATGATAGTCGTTACTTTGAGGTAAGGGTTTTTACGCCGTCTTTTTGTTTCATACATGAGAATCTTTGCGTCTTCGTTTGATTTCAAAATTGAATTTGCTTCCGAGCCTATTATTGATCATCACGCTTTTTGTAACGTTATCAATGATCTTGTTTCACTGTCTTATAATTTGCGTTAAAGACAGTTCCCATGTGATTTATAAAAATCTTTGTTCGTTATATCGTAAAAGGTCGTTCGTGATTTTTTTTGCTCTCAGCCGTTCTTTGTTCGCGGTCAAAAAATCTTTCAAAGATTTTTAGTCCAACGTATCTCTCTTTTATTGGTCTTGACGTGTGAATTTCGAGTCTCCTTTGACACTTTCTGCCGGGTCTTTTTGGTTATTTACAATTTGCTTCCGCTTTCTCGATTTTCGCGCATTTCTTTTCACCCAAAACTTCTTTTGACGATATCTCATTCACCTGATCTCCGATTGAGCTGATTTTTGTTTCGTTGGATTCGTATTTTTGTTCTCTTCGATTTGAGTCTATAATGACTATTTTTGGACTTTGAATAAATATTCGCTATATTTATCAAACTACTTTGTGGGTGATATTTGTGTTTGAAAGTCACTTTTAATTATCGTGACTTATTTGTGACGTGCCGGCTGCGATATTCGACATGGTATAACCATGATTTGTGATGCTTAATAATAAGCAATTTGTGTATGTGACACCCACAAGTTTTGATAAATATATTTTGATATTCGACTTATTGGTTATGTAAACCCTTTTTTGAGTCGATTTGTTATTCGTTTTTGAGTCGATATTCGACTTATTGGTTATGTAACCCTTTTTTTTGAGTTGATTTGTTATTCGTTTGTAAATCGATATTCGACTTATTGGTTATTTAACCCATTTTTCGGTCGCTTCTGTTATTCGCTTGTGAAATTCGATTGAGTTATCTGAATTCTTATTTATTGGTTCTATTCGATAACTCATATTTGTTAATCATTTTTGGTAACCTTCTTTTGGTCACTTTCGTATTCGCTTGTGAAATTTGACTGAGTTATCTAAATTCCTATTTATTGGCTCTATTCGATAACTCTGAATTCGTATTCATATCCATTTTTGGCCCTCTGTGTGTAAAAACTTTTACTGGGCAATTCGTGCTCACCCCTTTGTTTTTTGTTTCCTTTACCTTCCAGGCCAAAAGTAGCACGAAGGGCGAGATATTAGTACAGCGGTTGGAATTGCTCTGGTTTTTTATATTGAGAATATAGCTTATGATTTCTTTAGACAAAAATTGGTTAGTTGGTTTATTTTCCTTTGGGTTCAGATATTTAGTCTGAGAGATTTGTAATAAAGTTTTGGATTATATTTGGGAGTTAAGTTTTGAGATACAAATCATTTTGTTTGTGGTATTTTAGATGCTCTGCTCTACCATTAAGGTTGTTATGTTTTGGACATGATTGGATTATGGTTTAAGGACGTGTTCGGACCTCGGGTTAGGGGCGTTACATGCTATGTATATGCAATATACATAGATACAAACAGACACGAAATGGGATTTTACAAGTGAAATCACATGAACAAATAATACGCAATACACACACACACACACACACACACACACACACACACACACATATATATATATATATATATATATATATATATATACATTGACAAACGCTAGCACAATGCACCGTGCACACATTCAAAATCATGCATAAGCCGCAATAACAACTCTAGATTATGAACAATTAAAGAATTGGTTTGTGAACTTACGTGATTGATTCGTCGATTAAAGGATTTCTTGAGAAGAAATTGCGCTGATCTACTTGCCAACGCCGCTTGAAGAATTGTGAGAAGAAGGAAT
>JAVXUP010004939.1:0-12500 GCA_033070095.1 Escallonia herrerae | reverse complement strand
GACTCTTTATGCACTATAGAGAAACTCAAAATAGATGAATAGGAGAAGATACAGTAAGTATAAATTTAATACATCCAGACTCTGAGCAAGATTAGATCAGAGGAAATTTAAATTTAACACACATAGGATTAATAGTTATTGGTATTAAAGGATTAACAAGAAGAGATACAGGTGCTAAAGTATTTTTAGCTATAGTAGATGAGAGATTTACGAGTGAGCAAGCAATTCTAGGAGCAATAGAAGTTGATATGAACAACAATGGTGGCATATTCTATTGTGCACCAAACTTTTGCTTAAATACAAGAGATTTTGCTAGAAACATTAAAATTAAAATAATGACAAAAGGATATGAAGATTTTCAGCAAGGTAAAAATCTTCTAATCTGTACTACCTTTATAGGTAAACTTACACAGAATAGTCAAGTAGGATATCAATTAAGTATAGAAGATACAGCTAAGTTTATCATCAATAGAGGAATTAGACTATTACCTCCTTATAAAGTAAATTCTTTAGAAAATTCAGGCCAAGAATGGCAAGTAGACAAAATATTAGGAACTAGTTCATCTACAAGTATAGTACCCACAGACAGTTTTTGGTATCGTAATACGTCAGGCAGAATGTCTGTTAGATTCACAAATTACATTGAAGCAATTAATAACCCATACACTCAAGAAACCGAAACAGATGAATAATTTAGACGTCTTTAAAACAACAGATTTTAAAATATTAAATCAAAAAATAGGAACTACATTTATAGGAAGAGGAATTAGTATGCAACAATTACAAGAATTTATACAACTCGTTGAACGAGAAGAAAGTTTAGATATCTTCAATCAACCTGAAGAAATTATAACAGATATAGACTCGGATATAATGAAAGACTTAAAAGACCTAGATCTAAGCCAAGCTTTTATCTCACAACCCGTTCATATAGATATACGTGAATCGGAAATAAATTATAAAACTGAGTTAGACAGTAAAATTGATAAAGCATTGGAAGAAATAAAAACTATAAGACAAAAAGATTATAATCTTTTAGAAGATATTAATCTAAAATAAGAAGAAGAATTTTTAAAAAATATATATCTAGAAGAAATAAGTATAGAAGAAGAATTTTTAAACAATTATGAATTATATTCTACTACAGAAGGAACCATAGAGGACTATTTAAACAACAAAATAAATTCATATATAGACGCAAATTCTATCACAATAGAAGATGTTGAAGAATTAGAAGAAACAAATGATGCAGAATCTGTTACAACTCAAATTTCTTTAAGAAATACCAAATTTAACCTAATGAATGAAACTCCATACATTCTTATGGACGAAAGTGGTGGTTCAGGAACCACACATAATCAAAATAATGATGGTAGTAGATTCTATACAACTCAACCTACAAATAGACCACAATATGCATATGGCAATCTACCAAGACAAAGTGCAACAATAGAAAATACAAAATATGAAAGACCAAATTATAGACCCAAAGGTAAAAAACATCCTTTAGAACAAAATTTTAAAATACAAAAGGCAGCAGAACCTTTTATTTTAAATATAACTGCAGTTGATCCACAACAAAGAACTAATTATATACAAGTATGGAAAGATGCAGTAGTAGCAAATTTCATTACTAAACAGTCAGATAATTTAAAAACAGGAGAATAAATGATAAGATACATGACACAATTCTTAGGGCCAATAGCTAAAGCTAATTTCGAAGAATGGCAGCAAGCCTATCCTAATGATTTAAAAGAAATGGCAGACTTAGGCCCCAATCCTTATAATTTTGTAAACACAATACAATTAATATTAACAGGAAGAAATCCCAATACTGGAGATGCTATTATACAAATAGAAGCGGCTAGAAAATTAGAACAAGTACATCTATATAACTGGCATAATATAAAACCTTTTATGCAAGAATACTATTATTTTGCCTCACAAAGTGGAAACATATACAACTCAAATGTTATAGACAAATTTCTATATAAATTACCAGGAGCTTTAGGACGAGAAATTAATGAAACAATTAAAAAGGTTTACGAAAACCCGAATCAAAGACCAGCCTATTCCTTAGGAAGTGTCTTTGAACAAGTAATAGAAATTTTAGTTTCAAAGTGTACTAATATACAAATTGCTAGACAACTTAAAAATGAAACAAGCTTTTGTAAAGAAATATATACACCTCAACACTATGGTCAAGAAGAATCTAGACCTAAATATACTAGAAAGCCTTTGAGAAGGCCAAAACAACCTAGAAAGACGTATTTCCTACGAAAAAGTAGAGCTAGAAAACCTTTTTTAAATCCAAGACATGTTAGAAAATATGACAATAGACGCATCTATAAAAATAAAATTACATGCTATTCATGCGGAGAACCTGATCATTTAAGTTCTAGTTGTCCTAGAAGACAAAATAATAATAATTTCAAATTTATGATAGTTAATAATACAAATGAAGATTTACTAGAAGTAGATGAAACGTTAAGTGATACTGAAAGTATTTATAGTATCAAATCTATAGAAGAATACGTAGAAGACATTTGTTCTTTAAGTAGCAATGATGAGGAAGAAGTGCTTCCCGTCGAAACTACTGATCAAATAGACATGTTTATAAACTCCTCAAAACAATCTAATATCTATAATTTTATGTTTAAACCCTCAGAACAAAACTTAAACACAGAAGACAATTGTCAACACCAATGGGAATTAGGAAAAGGTTTAGACACTAATACATGTTATATCTGTAAATGGTATCCCGCCATTAAAGTAAGATACAAATGCAATTTATGCTATAAAGAAGCATGCACTAAATGCCTAAAACAAAAATACAATTTAGACATTAGTAAAACAAATACGTCTAAATCAACACAAGATAACACTTATTACTATAAGAATGTTAATAGACGATTAGAATATTTAGAACAAAAAATAATACAAATTGAAGATACCTTAGCTCATATTAAAGAAAATCTCATAGAAACTATAAATTTAGATGATCCTAATAAACAGCTAATGCAAGAATTTAATATTGACAAATTTTGTACACAAACAAGATTTAATAATCTAGTAACTATTAGACTACAGATTATACACCATAAAAAACGTGTAGAAACTAATACAATTATTGACATTGGCTGTACAATTACAGTACTAGACCCTTCTATAATTAACAGTGATTATATAAAAATCCTAGACAAACCAGTAACTGGAGTTGGTTTTTCTAACACTCCAATTCAATACACTACATATATTACTAATGCAACTATCACCTTTTTAACCCCATGTAATACACAATCAAAACCATATTTACTTAAACATGCCTTTTGTGCTCCTATTTTACATCAAGAGGGCAAAATTATCCTTGGGATAAATTTCTTATTAGCAAATAATAATACAATTACAATTTCAAAAGACTTTTTTCAAATTGCACAACAAACTACTCAAACACCTATTAATATTGACACACCCTCAGAGTACGCTCAGAAGCGTGGTGGGACTTACATAGAACTTAAAGGCAAAAATAAGACATACGAAAATAAGATATGCGAAGAATGCAGCCAGGGTAAAACAAATTCTTGCATAAAAAACATAAAAAATTGTCGAATAGAAGAAATTACAGAAAACGAAGAAGAATATCTTCAAATAGATAACAACGACATTTATAACAAAGATAGAATAAATTACAACTTAATAAGCTATTTTTCAAATAAACATGATATTCTTAACGCTATAGAAAAGTTATCCTTTATAGGAGAAGACCCCATTAAAAGATGGGACCTAAACAAAATATACTGTAAGTTAGATATTATAAACCCAGACTATATTGTTAAGACTGATAATATAGAAGCAAGTAGTTTAGACACTGAAGACTTTAAAATGCATATTAAAGAACTTATACAATTAGGAGTAATCAGATCTAGTAACAGTCCACACAGATCAGCAGCGTTTATAGTGAGAAACCATGCTGAGATAATTAGAAACAAGAGTAGGATGGTAATCAATTATAAAAGACTAAATGATAATATAAGAGACGATAGTTATAACATCCCTAATAAGACTTTTCTTTTAAGTAAAATACAAGGTAAAAGAATTTTTAGTAAATTCGACTGTAAATCTGGCTTTTACCAAATTAAAATGTGGCCCGAAGACATTATGTAACGACCCGGTCCACAGCCCCACCACAGGGCAATGCCTCCCTCAAAAGGGCTAGCCAAGTAGGTACTTATGAGTTCATAGGCAGGGTCGTATAAAGCCAATCGCAAACTCTCCCACAACCGATGTGGGATATTACAATCTTCCCACCTTATTCCTTAGCGTCCTTGCTAAGGCTCGATCACACATAGCTCAGAATCTTCCTCTCTAGCCAATGTGGGATATACCCAGCTCACCCTTCGTTGCCCCAACCATCCTCTTGATGTGGGATATACCCGGGCTTGCCTTCGTTTCCCCCAACCATCGGCAACTCGACTGGATAGCCCAGCCCGAGCTTTCAAGAGTCGGCTCTGATACCATCTGTAACGACCCGGTCCACGGCCCCACCACAGGGCGTTGCCTCCCTCAAAAGGGTTAGCCAAGTAGGTACTTATGAGTTCATAGGCAGGGTCTTATAAGGCTAATCGCAAACTCTCCCACAACCGATGTGGGATATTACAATCTCCCCACCTTATTCCTTAGCGTCCTCGCTAAGGCTCGATCGTACATAGCCCAAAATCTTCCTCTCTAGCCAATGTGGGATATACCGAGCTCACCCTTCGTTGCCCCAACCATCCTCTTGATGTGGGATATACCCGGGCTTGCCTTCGTTTCCCCCAGCCCGAGGTTTCGAGAGTCGGCTCTGATACCATCTGTAACGACCCGGTCCACGGCCCCACCACAGGGCGTTGCCTCCCTCAAAAAGGTTAGCCAAGTAGGTACTTATGAGTTCATAGGCAGGGTCTTATAAGGCTAATCGCAAACTCTCCCACAACCGATGTGGGATATTACAATCTCCCCACCTTATTCCTTAGCGTCCTCGCTAAGGCTCGATCGTACATAGCCCAAAATCTTCCTCTCTAGCCAATGTGGGATATACCCAGCTCACCCTTCGTTGCCCCAACCATCCTCTTGATGTGGGATATACCCGGGCTTCTCTTCGTTTCCCCCAACCATCGGCAACCCGACTGGATACCCCAGCCCGAGCTTTCGAGAGTCGGCTCTGATACCATCTGTAACGACCCGGTCCACGGCCCCACCACAGGGCATTGCCTCCCTCAAAAGGGCTAGCCAAGTAGGTACTTATGAGTTCATAGGCAGGGTCTTATAAGAGTCATCTCATACTATTCCACATCCGATGTGGGATATTACAATTCTGTAACGACCCGGTCCACGGCCCCACCGCAGGGCATTGCCTCCCTCAAAAGGGCTAGCCAAGTAGGTACTTATGAGTTCCTTGGCAAGGTCTTATAAGGGTCATCTCATACTATTCCACATCCGATGTGGGATATTACAATCTCCCCTCCTTATACCTTAGCGTCCTCGCTAAGGCTCAATCACACATAGCCCAGAATCTTCCTCTCTAGCCAATGTGGGATATACCAGACTCACCCTTCGTTGCCCCAACCATCCTCTTAATGTGGGATATACCTGGGCTTGCCTTCGTTTCCCCAACCATCCGTAACCCGACTGGATAGCCCAGCCCGAGTTTTCGAGAGTCGGCTCTGATACCATCTGTAACGACCCGGTCCACGGCCCCACCGCAGGGCATTGCCTCCCTCAAAAGGGCTAGCCAAGTAGGTACTTATGAGTTCCTTGGCAAGGTCTTATAAGGGTCATCTCATGCTATTCCACATCCGATGTGGGATATTACAATTCTGTAACGACCCGGTCCACGGCCCCACCATAGGGCATTGCCTCCCTCAAAAGGGCTAGCCAAGTAGGTACTTATGAGTTCCTTGGCAAGGTCTTATAAGGGTCATCTCATACTATTCCACATCCGATGTGGGATATTACAATCTCCTCTCCTTATACCTTAGCGTCCTCGCTAAGGCTCAATCACACATAGCCCAGAATCTTCCTCTCTAGCCAATGTGGGATATACCGGACTCACCCTTCGTTGCCCCAACCATCCTCTTGATGTGGGATATACCCGGGCTTGCCTTCGTTTCCCCAACCATCGGCAACCCGACTGGATACCCCAGCCCAAGCTTTTGAGAGTCGGCTCTGATACCATCTGTAACGACCCGGTCCACGGCCCCACCACAGGGCATTGCCTCCCTCACAAGGGCTAGCCAATTAGGTACTTATGAGTTCCTTGGCAAGGTCTTATAAGGGTCATCTCATACTACTACACATCCGATGTGGGATATTACAATTCTGTAACGACCCGGTCCACGGCCCCAGCACAGGGCATTGCCTCCCTCACAAGGGCTAGCCAATTAGGTACTTATGAGTTCCTTGGCAAGGTCTTATAAGGGTCATCTCATACTACTCCACATCCGATGTGGGATATTACAATCTTCCCTCCTTATATCTTAGCGTCCTCGCTAAGGCTCAATCACACATAGCCCAGAATCTTCCTCTCTAGCCAATGTGGGAGATACCGGGCTCACCCTTCGTTGCCCCAACCATCCTCTTGATGTGGGATATACCTGGGCTTGCCTTCGTTTCCCCAACCATCGGCAACCCGACTGGATAGCCCAGCCCGAGTTTTCGAGAGTCGGCTCTGATACCATCTGTAACGACTCGGTCCACGGCCCCACCACATGGCATTGCCTCCCTCACAAGGGCTAGCCAATTAGGTACTTATGAGTTCCTTGGCAAGGTCTTATAAGGGTCATCTCATACTACTCCACATCCGATGTGGGATATTACAATCTCCCCTCCTTATACCTTAGCGTCCTCGCTAAGGCTTAATCACACATAGCCCATAATCTTCCTCTCTAGCCAATGTGGGATATACCGGGCTCACCCTTCGTTGCCCCAACCATCCTCTTGATGTGGGATATACCCGGGCTTGCCTTCGTTTCCCCAACCATCGGCAACCCGACTGGATAGTCCAGCCCGAGTTTTCGAGAGTCGGCTCTGATACCAACTGTAACATCCCGAAATTTTCCGGAACGTTAACGCTCAATCGATCAGTTCATTAAGACAGTAATATCCTCTACCTCAAAGTACCACAACTGTCAGAGCAACTAAACCATAAAATTTTAAATGTTAGTAGACCATTTGAAGTATCAAACTAGGTCTTAAAAATTTTAACAATAATGTTTGCCCACGCAGGGGTTCTAATGATGAATACCAAAATCTAATTCCTTCGCTTTTGCTTCCTCGGCTCTAATCCCTATTCAGGTAACCTACTGCTGGCTGTCACCTGCGGAAAGGAAGTCAAAGGGGAGTGAGCTTTTGAGAGTCCAGTAAGGTCGCACAAAGATTTAAAATAACAAAACGATTCGGACGATTTTTCATATAAAACTTTTGAAGAGTATTTTCAATGAAATACAGCAGTTAGACAAAGATGAACAGAACGAACGATTTTTCATTCAAGTCTAATAACAACTTTTTGAGGAATTTTTGCTTTCGATAAAATCACTACAATACGATATAAACATAGAGATGAGTATTCAACTCAATCCCTTAAACAATAGTCATTTGAAAACACTTCGGATATAATAAAGCATGAATGGATAATATTCAAAACAGTTTAAGTGTAATAAAACATAAATAGGAAACGTTGAACATGAGCAGTACAGAAGCAAAGCCACCCCGGCAGTGCTCGATACGCTTTACATATGCATATGTACACTGACTAGTCCATCTAGGTACTAGTGAAACCCATCCAACAGACCATCCTTATAACTTCAACAATACAGACCATCCTTATGGCTCCCAAGTTACTAACTCATGTCAACATTGAGAAGCAATAAATACATTTGAAAATATTCAAGAAATTTAAACACAATTCAAAACATTTTACAATGATTGAATTAAGTAAACAGATGAATTAGGTAACGAATTCCAAACGATCGCTATCAGGCTCAATTTAGGGTTTCATGGACGGTTTCAAAGCAAACATTTTTATTTCAATCATAGAAATCAACAATCAATGTATTTGTAAAACTGTTATTATAAACATTTGAGATAGGATGACGAAATAGGGTTCGGAGAGAAATCCTTACCTCGGTCCAAGCTAAGCAACGCTACCAAACCTCGATCAATAATCTCTGAATGAACCTAGATTGACAATTTATTTGTTAGAACATAATCTATGTCTAATATACTATAACCTAATATCCACTATCCAAACGATGCTCACTTCTAACTCCGAAATCGCTCCACTCAAAGCGCGCCTCGCACGTGGCTAACCTAACCGAAAATCCTATACACTCCTTAACATGTACCGACACTTAAAACTTATATAATTAACTCTAAAACACTTTTATGGCTTAAATAATTAATAAAAGTCAAAATATGCATTTTTCTGAATTTTTCAATATTTTCGAATTAAAATAATTTCTTTAAATACAATAAAACCCATAAATTGTCAAAATTACTTCCAGCTGGAAAATAAGTCCCATAATTTTTATACAACCTTTAAAATATGTATAAAAATTATATAAATTTAAATCAGAAATTAGAAAGCATTAAAACTATTTTTAAATTATTCATTTTGCTAAAAATAATGCGATACGAAAACTATAGCATATCAACTCCAAAAATTATTAAATTTGAACTGAGTCTTATGTACACCATAAAGACATTACTGTAATTTTTCCCAAAACATTTTCAGGGTTTAAAGGCTTCAAACGAATTTTCCAATTCTGAAATTACAGAAAATACTAAAAGTACATATGATTTCAGAAAATTATAAAATTTTGCCACATATTCTAATATGGCCTAGCGTATCATACTGTAAAGTTTCACATGTTAACGATAATCGTGTGCTATTTGTCACACATGTTAAACTTAACGCTAACCCAATTAGCCTCTTTGTACTTCTCTTCTTTTTCCCTTCTGTTCACAGTCCAAACCCCAACACTCGGTTCACAGATATCCCTTCATTCTCTTACACATTCACTATCAACCACACACACATACACGTTCACACATTACACTACAGTGCACACCCCTAATTCCACTCTCTTTATATATTATATATTTAAAAACATACACACAAACACACAATGCACTCAGCTGCCCCCTTGGCAGCCTTACACACACACCCCCCACAATATTTCAATACACAGAAAAATACCTCCCACGCCCACTGCCTCACGCAATGGGTCTTCTTCCTCTCTTCATTCTATTTTTCTTTCCCTTGTTTTGTTCCACTCACTCACACCCATGCATTACACACACACACACACACTCTCATAGCACACCCCTGTACCCACACACATTTCCTTTCCATCCACAACACCTCAGATTATGCACTACAACTTCTAAAATATTGTACTACACAGCCACTGCCTCATGGCAGTGACTCCTTCTTGCAACCGTAACCCCTTTTCTCCCTCAACCCACACACATGCGCACACTACCGCAGCCATCACCCACGGCTACACCAAACATACACATGCCTACGGCTGAAGTTTTCAGCCTTCCCTTCATTTTATACATCCACACAGCACCTATGTACATGCAAAATATACCCACTCATTCACATATGATGCCCACACACTACACACTAAACTCTAAAACCCACAACATATACTCACAAACACCACAACACACATTTATTTTCATATATTGTGCACCTACACTCACAACACACACAAGACATCTCACTACACATTACACTACACCCACATGCATCAACCCGTACACCGCCGCGCACCATCGGACCATGGCTGGTCCGGTCAGCCACTCTCTAATTAAATATGGCAGCCACCATGGCTGCCCTTAATCCCTCACAAGTAACCCACACATAAGGTACACACACATTTGTTCCCACTATCACCTATGCTGCCTCATGGCAGTCTCCCCTTCCCTTGCAAACCCACATTACACACACGTAAACACACACAAAACGCATGGGTATACTTCTTAACGGCAGTCCCCTTTTCCATGGCTGCATTGCAGCCCCTCACTCGCAGAAACCGCACAGTTTCGTGCACTAACTCACACACAAAACTCCCACCTGTATACCCACAGTTCAAGCACAAAGAAACCCATATACACTGCTGAGCACAGCCCTCACACGGCTGTCCTCATGGCAGCCCGCTCTCCCCACATTCTTACATACAAAAAAAAACTATCATTTACCCATGAAAAACACCACAACACCTCACACACACGCTGCCATTACGGCAGTCTATTCTCACGCGCAATACACCCATAACATCCTGCAAACATGCTGTCATATGGCAGCTTCTCCTTCACCCAACCACACCCCGGAACACACACATTTAATCACACAAACACTCATCCGTATGCTGCCTTACGGCAGCCCTTTCCCTGGCAACCATCCCTCCACGGCCTCACCAAACACACACCCACACGGCTGAAATTTTCAACCTTTCCTTCTGTTCATGCACACAGAAAACCCACATGATCTCTCACTCAAACAAACATGGGAATATATCTTCCCTTTCTAGACTCTCAACACTCACGGCTTAACCCAAACTCCTACAGCCTTCACCCATTTAATCACGCGTAATAAGCATATATGTATATAACATGTATGCATTGAATATCAAAGCGAGTAAATCTTACCGGAAAAACCAAAACCTTCGCCGGAAAGATCTGCTTCCCTCTCCCCCACTCTCTTTCCCTCGTGGCCTTTCTACCGAGCTTCAAGAAAGGAATGGGAAATATAGGGCCGGCTACTCTTACGTACGTATATATATAACCCTAACAGAAAAAAAAAAAAACTACCAAGAACCCCCTTCAATTTTCTTTTATTAGTTATTTTAAATTTACCCAAAACGTTTTATTATTATGAAAAGGCCCGCAAAATTAATTTACAATAGATTAATGCACTAAAAGAAAATTTTAATTGGTATGACATAATCCCGCTACGTTAGTTGTCGCTCAGAGTTACCGGTAGAATTTTGTCACGCTGATCCTCACTAAAGATCTAAATAAGTATTTCTTATAACTACTATAATTAAATCACAAGTTAATTATAGTTTCTAAACATTATCGCTAAAGATAACAATATTTGATGCTCACCGATTCGTCACTAAAACTCGCTAATCAGTATACCGATGCTAAAAAATAAATCGCCGCTAAAGGTTTTTGATTAATCAGTAAAAATTATTTTAGGGTTCGGGGTGTTACACTCTCCCCCCTTACAAAAATTTCGTCCTCGAAATTTCACTTACTTATAATATCGAAGCAGTACGCTCTCACTAGGTAACTTCCAAACGAAGGGCGTATCAGATCTTACACATAACCTCCAAAATGCCGAAACATCAATAGCAGCCAAGAACCTTCACTACACTATATGATTTTGATTATAACCTATAATTTCGTAATCCCACCAAGCGGAGATGATTACTCAAGCTCAAAATATTTCCAATTCTTATAAACACTCACACATTAATGCCTCGAATCGGACGATGTAACCACTATGCTTTCATTGCGCACTCTAATACCTAATCGCTACTAAGGTTTAACTAAATCACTAAAGCTTTTCCCTAACTCTCTTGTTGACACTTACACTTTCTCTCACTTGCTTCTAAAGTCTACAGAATCATATACCTAAGCTCTGATACCATCTGTAACGACCCGGTCCACAGCCCCACCACAGGGCAATGCCTCCCTCAAAAGGGCTAGCCAAGTAGGTACTTATGAGTTCATAGGCAGGGTCTTATAAAGCCAATCGCAAACTCTCCCACAACCGATATGGGATATTACAATCTTCCCACCTTATTCCTTAGCGTCCTTGCTAAGGCTCGATCACACATAGCTCAGAATCTTCCTCTCTAGCCAATGTGGGATATACCCAGCTCACCCTTCGTTGCCCCAACCATCCTCTTGATGTGGGATATACCCGGGCTTGCCTTCGTTTCCCCCAACCATCGGCAACTCGACTGGATAGCCCAGCCCGAGCTTTCGAGAGTCGGCTCTGATACCATCTTTAACGACCCGGTCCACGGCCCCACCACAGGGCGTTGCCTCCCTCAAAAGGGTTAGCCAAGTAGGTACTTATGAGTTCATAGGCAGGGTCTTATAAGGCTAATCGCAAACTCTCCCACAACCGATGTGGGATATTACACATTAAGTGGAGCGCATTCACTACACCCGAAGGCCTCTACGAATGGCTAGTAATGCCTTTTGGCCTCAAGACAGCCCCAAGTATCTTCCAACGAAAAATGGATGATATTTTTAGACCTTACAATGAATTTATCTTAGTATATATTGATGATATTTTAATATGTAGTAAAAATGATACCGAACACATTGCGCACCTAGATTTAGCATTTAAATTATTTGAAAAACATGGCTTGATTCTTAGTAAGAAAAAAGTCGAATTATTTAAAAAAAATGTTAAATTCTTAGGAATGGAAATAGGG
>JAVXUP010004938.1:0-24229 GCA_033070095.1 Escallonia herrerae | reverse complement strand
TTACTAAACAAAGTTTTATGTAAAAGAAAAATTGCTAGTATAATGCCGTCACAATCAATTTGCATGCAAAACCATCTCCATCGCTCTAGAGCCACCATGTTTCTTTTCTCCACCATCACCGTATTACCACCGCCTAGTTGCCGCCACACTACCACCACCACATCACCATGGTCACCACCAACACCATCACCACCACGAGGATGTCGCCATCTCCACCAAATCATCACCGCCACCATCATTGCCACCACCTTATGCAAGTCTGCCAAAACCATCTCTATATCCACAATACTATGCCTGCCACCGTGACCGTTACTTATTGCCACCACCACAATTTTTAACACTAAATCTTGATGCACCACTATCACTGCCATCATCAACACCTCTCCGTCGCCGCCAATACTACCAACACGATTTTGATAGTAAAAAGGTTATAAAATAAATACATTACTCCGGTAAAATGGATAAATTTGTAAAATAAAATAATTTTCAGACATGCATTTGTTCCACATGCAAACTTATCTTTCAGTGGCGAAAATTCAGTGTTTTTAGTTTTTAGTTTTTACAAATTCAGTGATTTAGTGCTTCTAATACTTTATCATCATGGTGCTAGTTGAGAATTATCATCTCATAATGGCAGGTACACGAAAGTGAAAGCATATAAATACTTACGGAGGACAAATAATTTCTAAAGCAAGATGTTTTTACCAACTGCCTTTACATGTCACCACCTCCTTTGAAGTCAACACCACCTCTTCTTGGGTACTTGGGCACCCCTTGGTACTTCGACCTTAACCACCTCCTTTTGGGCACTTGGCACCCCTTGATACCCCCACCCTGACTTCTACTCCTTGGGTTATCGTACCAACACCAAATGAAGGCCTCTCCATAGTTAGCCAATCTATGCTCTTTCGATGCTCCCTACTCCATAGAAACCGTCACCATGTCCATCTATTATGATGCCCAACTGCACCCGAGCAGTGTCTTCATGCAGCATGCCCCCGACATTACGTCCATCAGCCGCATCCATACACTACCTCTATGTTATGGACCTATAAACAACATGCTTTGACAACTCCTGTGCACGATCTCCAATGAGCGTGTCTGCAGCAGCGCACACATCTCGTTACAACCATGTGGTGTGCCATTTATGTAGACATGTTGCCAATACCCTGTCATATTTGTTGCGCCCTTGCGTCGGTCCATCTTTTCACCATCATGTATCTATCTCATCTTGGTTTTGAACCATGTTTTGACCCATTCTTCGGGGTGCCCAGCATCCTTGAAGGTAGGTGACTCCACCGCGACATTACCTTGAAGAGCTTAAAGTGCCCTAACACAAGGACTCGTCTTCCGGTAGTATACGACAAGGCACTGCCTTGGTGCACTGTGAGTGCTTTGGAACAAGGACTCTTCGCGGGATACATAACTCCTTCGACTCCCTGACACACTATCTTGGCATTTGGTAGCGACTCCTCCACACTAGCTTAGCGTGTTCTGAATGCTTTCACACAAGGCCTTATCACAGGATAGGTGACTCTTTTAGGACATTATCTTTGGCACGGTGATTTTGTGACTAGTCTACAAGCTCTGACACTGAGGGCTTTTCATCGGCACCCCTGAGGATCATGACTCGCAGCACCTGGTTTGAGTTCCAAGGCCCTTTGAAGTACTTGGATCTATATATAATATGGTCCTGACCATTGAATACTCATTAAGTATAATTTACTCATCTCTATAGATTTCATGAGATCCAAGAAAAATCAAGTTGTGGTAAAAATATTTCCTTCTAAGATTCCTTATAACCTTGCCTTCTCGATTGTCACGTGCCATAGCCATAGCCAATTGATGCAAAAGAGCATTCCATATACCTTTTGTGGGAGGTTAGATATGTATATCATAACTTAATTGTAGCCGATGATTGTTGCACCCATAACTTAACCCTAGTCCAGAAAAGCTCTTATAAAAGCTAGCATCTCTACTTTCTGGAAACGCCGTCAAGGACATGTAGAAACCTAAAAGGAGCATTTGCATGTCTAGACGTTTAGCCCAAAATAGAGGAGTTATACATCGACAAACGCATTCTGATGTTGCCATAATGAGAGCAGCGCAAGAGTTCGATATTCTAAGGAAGATGCCATGGACTGACGAACTCAAATAATTATGATAAATTTTAGTCTTTAGCCGAATTCATCAATTTATCTTAGAAACTGATAGCTTATATGTCCAACCTATAGTGAAAAATTGCAATGGATTCTTCTAAAAGTTTCATTTGATCTTACAGCTAATTATGTTACTAGGGTTTCCTCGACATTTCATATAATCTCTTTATATATGGATATCCATTTCTTTATTTCTATTACTGTTTAAAAACAATGACCACCTCATATGGTTCCATTTTTAAAATCACTTTGGTGAAGTTATTTTCAAGGATCAATGGTGGTAATTTAAGAACTTATCGATCTTATAAGGAACTCGGTTAATTGCCTATTAAGCACTTTTTCCATCATAAAATGAAAAAAGCCGGTGGCCTAGAGTACCATGTTCCCACCATTTCGTAGATCGACATGGTTCATTTTGATGCAACATTAATAGATTTATTAAAGAGCGCAATAATTATCTTTCTTTCTTGTTGATTTACCCCCTTCGTTGTTACTTCTTCCATTTATTCTTTGTAGGTTGACATCTTAGCAAGATGGAAATTTCACACCGTAAAGGGACACAAGATGGTTGTTCTTGGCATTTCACCCCGAGAACAAATGGACCATCAGGCAAGGTAACTACTGGATGCTTTTTCAAGATGTGATTTGTTTCATTTCCATTACCATTAACATCATTGACAGTCTCTCCCCCCCTTAACAGACTCACATCCGCGCATTCAAGCAAAAGACGAAGTGGAAGACAGAAGAATTGCCCAACCAAATATAGAAGAAGACGAGTAAGTTTGTTCAGGGGAACATTTGGCAAACCACCTATTCCTAACAAAAAATGGGTCGTTTGTTCCGCAAAATTAATAATACCATGAAGCATATTTCCTAACAATCACTGCTACAAGAAGATACAACTCTCTCGTTATTGCTTGTTTACTCTTTCTTCTTCTAACACTCTACATTTGTCTATAAGGAATAAAATTTAGGATAAATCTTATGACTAAATGTTGTCAATTAGTCTAGTAACAGTATTACTACCACGTTGGCGTCTGTACATTCAATCCGAGCCTTAGTTGGTCCATTTGATCTTGACCCAAATTGGCCCTTACCGAATTTAACACGAACTGGAACCCATGTTATGAAATAGATAGTCTCGATTACCTCTATTCCCAATCACAACTTGACCTATGTGTGCAGAGAATTGAGATAGAAACTTCAAACATGGAAAGGATAGTGCGCTTGCTGACTTGACTCGACACTCGAATAGCTGGTCATGAAATTGTATGTATTTGACTATATCATATTGTTGCTTGTTCAGGACTAACGACACTATGTAGCTACGTGGACAACTAATTTTTAAGCCCAAGATATCTTTACCACCTGCTTCCACATGTCATCACCTCCTCTGAAGTCAACACCATTTTTCTTGGGTACTTAGGCAACCTTTGGTTACCTGGGCAAACCTTGGATACTCCTACCTTGACCTCTTTTCCTCGGGTTATCCTACCAACATCAAATGAAGACCTCCTCCATACTTAGGCAATCTATGGCTCTTTCGATCCTCCCTACTCCATAAAACCATCACCACACCCCAGTATTATCACACCCGACTGCACCTGAGCAATGTCTTCATGCTACATACCCCCGACCCCCTGCCTCCATCAGCCCCATACACCGCCTTATGTTATGGGCCCGTACATAACATGCTTTGACAACTCTCGTGCACCATCTCCAGTAAGCATGCCCGCAGCAACGCACATATCTCTCTAAAACCATGTGCCATTCCATTTATATAGACGTGTCCCCAATACCCCGTCATACTACAGCGCCCCTACCGTTGATCATCTTTTCCCCACCTCATGTCTACCTCACCTTGGTTTGGAACATATTTTGACCTGCTCTTCGGGGTGTCCAACATCTTCAGGGTGGACGAGGTCCTTCCCGACATTACCTTAAGGAGCTCAAAGTGCCCCGGCACAAGGACTCTTCTTCTGACAGTATACGACTCCTCTAAGACACTAAATTGGCACACCCTAAGTGCTCTGGAACAAGGGCTTGCTGCGGGATAGAAAACTCCTCCAATACACCATCTTTGACAGAAAGCTCCGAGTGCTCCGGTACGAGAGCTCCTTTTCCGTTAGATAGGCGACTAGCCGACACACTATCTCAGCATTGGGTAGCAACTCCTCTTGGGACACTAGCTCGTGGCTCTCTAAATCGTTTGACATAAGGAGTTACGTAGGATAAGCGACTCTTCTAAGAAATTATCTTCGTCACAGTGATTTTATGACTAGTCTACAAGCTCTAACACTGAGAACCTTTCACCGGCACCCCTAAGGATCATAACCCCCAGTAACTGGTCTAAAGTTGCATGGCCCTTGGAAGTACTTGGATCTATAGACAATATGGTCATCACTATTGAATACTCGATCAGTATAATCTACTCATCTCTATAGATTTCATGAAATCCAAGAAAAATCTAGACGTGGTAAAACTATTTCCTTATAAGATTCCTTACAAACTTGCCTTCTCAATTCTCACGTGCCATAACCACACTTGATGCAAAAGAGCATTCCATATTTCTTTTGTGGGAGGTTGGATATGTATTTCTAACTTAATCCTAGCCGTTGATTGTTGCACCCACAACTTAACCCTAGTCCCAAAACACTTTTATAAAAGCTAGCATTTCTACTTTCTAGACCCGCCGTCAAGGACATGTAGAAACCTAAAAAGGGCATTTGCATGTCTTGACGTTTTGTTCAAAACTGAAGAGCTATACATCAGTAAAAGCATACCGTTTTTTGTGTAACGAGAGCGGCACAAGAGTTCGGTATTCTTTAGGAAGATGGTAGGGCCAATGAACTCAAGGTAATTATGATAAAATTTTAGTCTCTAGCTAAATTCATCGATTTATCTTGGAAATTGATGGCTCCTCTGTCCAACCGATAGTAAAAACTTGCAATGGATTCTTCTAAAAAGTTGAGTTTGATCTTACAGCTAATTATATTACGAGAGTTTCCTTAATATTTCATATCTTATCACTTTATATGTGCATATCGATTTATTTATTTCTATTGATGTGAATAAACAATTACCAATCTATGTTGTTCAATTTTGAAAAGCACTTTGGTAAAGCTTTTTTTTTTTTTGAGGATCGATGGTGGTAATTTAAGAACTTATCGATCTTATGTAAAGGAGCTCGCTTAATTGCTTATTACGCACTTTGTCCATCATAAAACGAAAATAACAGGGGGCTTGGGATACGAGGTTCCCACCATTACGTAGATCGGGATGGTTCATTTTGATGCAACATTAACAGACGTATTGAAGAGCACAATAATTTTCTCTCTTTCTTGTTTATTTATCCCCTTTATTGTTCCTTCTTCCATTAATTCTTTGTAGGTTGACATATTCGCAAGATGGAAATTTGACACCGTAAAAGGACACGGTGGTTGTTTATGGCATTTCACCGCTGAACGAATGGAGCCATCAAGCAAGGTAACTAGTGAGTGCTTCCAAAATGTAATTTTTTTCATTTTCGTTACGATTTACATCATTGACAGTCTCTCTGCACCCTTTAACAGACTCACATCCACTCATTCAAGCAAATGAGGATGTTGAAGACAGAAGAATTGCATGATCAATTATAGAAGAAGGCAAGCAATTTCGTTCCACGGAACTTTTGGCTAACAATCCATTCCTTACCCAAAATGTGTCGTTCGTTCCGCAAAACTAATTACACCATGAAGCATATTTCCTTACAACCATTGGTACAAAAAGATACAACTCTCTCGTTATTGCTCATTTACTCTTTCTTCTTCTTATCCTTTCCATTCGCCTATAAGGAAGCAAATTGAGGACAAATCTTATGACTAAATGTTGTCAATTAGTCTAGTAACAGTACTACTACCACATTGGAGTCTGTACTTTCAATCCGAGCCTTAGTTGGTCCATTTGATCTTGACCCAAATTGGCCCTTACCTATTTTAACACAATCCAGAACCCATGTTGCGAAATGGATAGTCTCAATTGTCATCATTCCCAAACACAACTTCACCTACGTGTGCAGAGCATTGAGGCAGAAGCTTCAAATATGGAAAGGATGGTGCCCTCGATAACTTGACTCGACACTCGGATAGTAAGTCATGAAATTGTATGTATTTGACTATATCCTGTTGTTTGTTGCTTGTTTAGGATTAAAGACACTATGTAAATACTTCCCTCTTTTTATAGAAATTAGTTTGGATTCTTCGTACATTCTTGTATTCTGACTTAATTTCTATGATTCCATGTTGTATCTAGATTTTTAGGAACATAGCAAAATATAGAAAAAAAAAAATGAAAAGAGAAGTCGAAAATGTAAAGAGAATATTCTTGTAAGACATCTTGGGAACGTGCAATCTATTTTTGCTGCACAGGTTTTGATTAGACTACAAAATATTCATTGTCATTTGGATAACCTTTACTATAAAGGCTTTTTTGAATTTCCTATCATACCCTTTATTTTGTTTCTTGAAATCATTCTCCCTGCTCCTGAAAAAAAAGCAATTTGCTCATTCAAATAATGTGCATATAAACTCAAAATTCAAGTATCTCCCTACTTTTTAGCCTCACTACCTACCTCTACGTCACTTCCACTTCCATCTATAATTTACGTGTAACTCTCCCTCCCTCCCTCCCTCCCTCCTTACCTAGAACATCTTTAGCGACACCATCATGATCGCATCGACGTTGACAGCATTTGGTTATAATTTGTACATACTTTGACGTTCTTAATTTTTTACGAGATTAACAAAATTTTATATTTTTGTGTTGCACGCAAATTGCGGGTGCCCAAAAAATTTACACATGCTCTCCTTGGTTTAGGTTTCAGATCGTAACGTGGTCAATATTACAGCTACTTTTGCTTTCATTCTCTGTTCGGTAGCAACTCTTCACCTAATGACACAGTTGAACAAGAAAAATCCACCTGATATGTCATCCTACGCAATTGCAAGCCAGCCACTTTTGTGTGGCCATCATGGGCAATCAATCGCCTTTGAAGATCTGTGAGCTACAGGTAATGGCAGCTTTGCGCTACATCACCTACGAATTGTCGGGCTTTGCTATTTCTAGAGCAAGCAATCAAAGTTGAAAATGATTTGATTCGTGAAACTATAGGGACCAAATCTAACTGCCGCTTTTGAGACAAATAAAAATGACGTCGACTGACTCGGATTCGTACCAGCATCACTGTTCAAGACACAAACCTCTGCATAAAGAACTACGGAGTAGTGCATAATGAGTTTCAGATTTACTGGATTTCAGAAAGAAAACTGGCTAGGGGGGGGGGGGAACTTTTCACGCACAGGCACGCGCACACAGATAGAGAGAGAGACGAATGGCCAAGAAAACTTCGGGAAAGAATCACATTGCAGGTAACCTTTACATAAGAGGTCAACAGTTCACCCCCCAAAAGCTAATCCCCACAATTACAAACTTACACCTTTTAGTGATCAAAACCATTAATCCTTATGTACATCACCCCCAACGATAACACAAGGAAAAATAACCAACAAAACTATGAACTTGTAGAGCACTATCTACTGTTCCTTTTTCTTTTTCCCCTCCAACATGGTCCTGCTGCCAAGCTTTCTACAGGTTTATTCCTTCACATATTCAAAACAGGAATAGTATAATATCTGACACCCAAAAATGCTCCTTATCTCTCCAAATTATCCGCACCCCAAACCAGAAATTGGCACCTGAAGATGTTGCTACTAGGTCTATGGTGTTACCTCGGTTTTGGTTGCGATGAAAACGACAAGGCGGGTCGAACAAGCCTCTGAAGTGTTGGGTTGCTCAGCAATGTAGCCTGAGATCGGTTGAGCATCTCAGTCATTGATGGTGTTTGATAGGATTGAACAAGACTTGTACTATCTGTAGAGTCTCCTCTTGCGGTTGCTCTTTGCCATGAGTGAGAACTTAATCCTGACAGGACATACGCCCTTCCCGATGCCTCGTAGACTTGCCTGCTTGCCATTCTCTCTTGCATCTCCTTGAGCTCAGCATCCAATGCAACACAGAGCCGGTCACCAGACTTGGCTGACACAGTCACTGACAACACCCTGCGGCAAGTTTCTAGGATAGCAATTGCACCTGCCAGGTCTCCCTGCTCAGCTGCAGTCCGTGCTTGTGCCATTGTCTCCGCTGCTTGCAGCCTATTCCGTTGTCTGTCCACTTCTATTGACACTACCTCTTGTCCAGCACATTCAGGTCTTTTAATTTTAACTTCTTCACTTCCCAAAGTCACTGCCTTTTTCGACAAGGGATCGTTGTATACGCATTTAACCTTTACCAGTGATGTTTCATCGCTTGAAAATTCTGCTGGCACATTCATTGAAACAAGAAAATCTCTCTCCTCATCGGCATACAAATCTCCAATATCTATAAATCCAGTTTGACCGTCAGGCATCACACGGTTAGGGTAGCTTCCGGCTTTTAAAGAGCCGAGGCGGAGGCCTTGGTCCACAGCTTCGATAATCACCTGCAGCTCCTTCACAACAACGCTAAGAAGCCCCCCAATGCACTGTGCAAATGCATCCTGAATAAAACCTTCTGTCTCAACAAAAGAAAATGTTCCTCCAGAAATCTCAGATATCGAGTGCATCGATGAAGCATCATGATCCATACCAAACCCAAAAGTGTGCACCGGAATTTTGAAACCTGATCTGCCATTACCGTGTATTGACAAAGGAAGCAGCGACTGATAATTTGGTAAATGTTGGCTGCCACCAGAACCGATGACAGTATATGTGTCCTGTCCATCTGACAACAGTATTATACTGGCAACTGGGTTCTTTTCCCTTCTGTCTTCCATTACCTTGGCACCCTTTCTCAAGCCCTCAGCAATGTTTGTTCCACCATTTGCAACCAAAGAGTTGACAGCTTGTAATGCCTGCTGCCGACCTGCGTCGGTCATCCTACGGAGAGGGAAGAGGCGGCGGGCCGTCGACGAGAAGGCAATCACTGCCAGCCTGTCACTGGGACCCAGATTCTGTATCACAAACCTCATGGCTCTCTTCAGTAAGGCAAGCTTGGTTCCGGCCATGCTGCCACTGATGTCGAGTACTGTGACAAGATCGACTGGAGCACGAGGAGTTTGAGAGACTTGGGATAACTTATCCTGACTCCTACTGGAACTATGTCCTGAAACTGAAGTGGGAGCTTTGAGATGGATCAGGACATTGAAGTTGTCATATGCATCGAGTCGAGGGGCTGCTGGAACTTCAGGGTACGTACTGATTAATATCTTTCCGCAGAACTCATTATCTGCAGCATTGCTATTTGAAGAGCCTCTCTCAGTAGACTCGGATTGATGATCTAAGGCTTCATCGTCGTTAAAGATGGCTGGCTCAGGAGCCTGAAAAAATGGTGCCATGTGTCGATTGGAACTTGTACGAGGGGGAGGTAGCTGGCGGATCACAGTCATCAGAGCATCATTATGGGGCCAATCTACAGGGTTGATTCTTGCTCTTCCAGGGAGAGGATCCAAACTGGGACTCTGCAAGGGTATTTCTTTCCACTTCGCTCTGCAAACAGGGCAAATTTGGTTGCCGTGTTTCACATTTGAAGCAATACAGTGGAAATGGAAGGAGTGCGCACATTCTGCAGTGAAAATAGCATGGCCATTCCCACGTTTCATTGTAGCCAAACATATCGAGCATGTCTTCTGAAAGTTTAAAAGAGATGCCGGTGAGAAAGATACAAGTATGCAACTAATCATATGCAGGGGAAGATTTACTACTTTTGGCTGTACCAATGAGAAAAGACTTTTTAGCAACTTGCAAAAGTTTTATTTGCTTTTATTAGGGTTACAACTATAGAAATTCTCTTACCCCATGCATCTCACTCCCCATGAGACTCGAACATGTTAACTTGCACAGGGAAGGGAGAGGCCTGTACCACTAACTATCACCATGGTATTTGTTTCATAGGTATATATTCCAAAATTCAAAGCTCGAAAATAGAGTAAAAATTGGCACAGTAAGAATATCCTTATAGAAACAATTCAGTGACGTTTAACTGAATGGAAACTATCTGAAGATGTATAGATGTCTAGTAAGTAACCTCGAAATTTATGATGGTACTTATTGTGATGTGCGGACCATTCAGAATAAGAGTTGAATATTGAAAATTTCAAAAGCAACTGAGTCAACTGTGGCACAAGTGGAGAAAGCCAGCTTTGCAAACCAAAACAAAAAGAGGCTCATGCTTATCTCGCCCCTTTTAAAAATATCCCGATTTTGACCAAAAAGAATTCGTCAGATTACAATCCAGAAACACACCCCGTACTTTTCTTCGAATCCTGGACAAATTGAAGTTCTTTCGAACATAAGCAGATAAATTTCTAGATGAGGACCGCAGATGTGATGCAAGCGGTGGCGATGAATACTTATGCGATGTTAACCGATTCTATTATACTCTGTTCTATTCAAGATTCTTCTCTCATTCAGGAGGATTGCATTTCTATATGTTTTTCCCTTTCCGAGATTCTTTTTCAAATTCAGGGTATAGTGTGCCGGTTGTTTCATCAAGCAAATCGTATAATGAGTGAACCAATGAGCTGCATATCAGCTGCGAGGTAAAGGATGGCATCTCTAGCCAAAAAATCAATAACAAACTCACGGCCTTGGAGGGTTAAACAAGCCGCCAACAATTGATACATAGGAGTCAGGACAAAAACTTAGTAAATTCAAACCAAACGCATGAATTGAAGGGAAAGATCCCCCTCTCTTTCGTTAATGGTGTTCAGCTCACTAAGTGCCAACTAATGAGTCCACTACAAAGCAGCTTCGGCTTTATTTTCTTTTTCATTTTTGGTACAGACAACACTACTGACGATGCTCCCTCTCAAGAAAAGGGAAGTCAAATCTATAGAGGAAGTCTCAAGCAAAAGAACTGGAGGAACTATTGAACATAAAGTCCTCCAACAAAAAAAAAAGTAGAAAAAAAAGAAGTAGAAAACGATTCCTACCCAAAAATAGAGATGAGGACAAGAAGACAACAGAACCTCCCTAAGGAAGCCTGATGCCACTATTATTCCATTAGCTTCATGAATTGGTAATTTATTCAATATTTCTTGGATAAAAAGTATATTATAACCACAAATTTCCTAATTTACATCTTATTGACCAATGAACCAGACAGTGCATAAATGACAAAAACTCAAAATCTCTAACGAAAATGAAAACCAGATCGAGGAAACACAAGTAATCACTAGTCAAACATTATTTTCGCAACTACCCTTCGCTTTCACAACTTTCCAGTATCACAACGACTGGAATTAGAAAAGAGGGTTTTGAGGGTTTTTCTTCAAAAGTACAAAAATCTAACCTTGGAAGACGACCTGCTGAAGCTCTTGGAAAGCCGCAGCCCGCTCCCCGCCGCCGGCCGGCTCGCCGGAGAAACGGAGGGCGAGAGCAGAGCGGCGTCCGACAGCCGCTCAGACGGCGGCGACGAGTCGTCTAGTACGGCACCCGGCGCGTGAACACACAATCTCAAACCAAGTGCAAGCTTGGCCTTCCTCCATTTACTCCCCATTTTCAGTAAGCAAGAACCAGATCTCACAAATGGGTTTCGCCGGCTTAGCCCAGAAAGCACAAAAACCAAGAGGGCTTAGAGCTTAGATGGAAATGGGTGCGTGAGGGCTATGGGGAGGGAGCTGAAGTAGGGGAGAAGTGGGTGGTTGATTTTACTCTTCTTGTTGGCGGCCATGAATGAGGAGAGAAGGAGGGAGGAGGTTTTTGACCTTTGGTTTTAGTGAAAAGTAGGACACGAGACCCGATATACTTTTAAATTGCTAGTTGCATGATGTCTCTTTTCTTCTTTCTTTTTTTGTTTGGTTTTTGAGAAAGGCACGTTTTTGGTTTTGGCCTTTGACTTTCAGCCCTACACCACCCACTTCTTGTGCCTAAATTAAATTTACCATAAAAAGTTTTTTTTTCCATAAAGAAAAAGGTTGGTGCAAGCTGCATTTCTCCATTAACATGGACAAAGAAAGACGGATGATAATTTTAAAATACGTTATCGATAGGATCACCCGTTCTCGACTTTACAATAAATTTGTTTCAAACACGTACGAAACTTACATTTACGAGTAATTTTTTTTGGTCAGGCAAGTCTTTGATTGAGGAGTTTTGGAAACGTCAATTTTGATGTTCTTAGAGGAAGTGTGAAGAAGGAAAAATTCTCTTGATATTAATTGTATTTTGTACGAATAGAAAGTTTGCGATGATTTATAGTTAGATGGGTTTTGCAACACAGTCTGAAAAATAAGATGGTCTCATCTTACTTACGAGGAAGTTTCACACTATGGAATCATTGGTGTAGTTGACGGTTTTTAAGTTCTTTGTATAATAAAGTGCAAATCTTACCAGTTTATGTACTATATTACAAATTCCCAGCATGCCTCATTGTATTATTGAGCATTCATGTTGTTATTCATTTATATCGATGAAAACAATTCAAAATTCAAAAAACACAAAGCAAAGAAATAATGGAAGCTTGTGCTAGAAAGTTAAAAGAAGTAGAATGGAAGATCGAATGGTAAGACGACCGCATGGTTGATGGAGGTCGGCAAATTTTCAATATAGGAGAATATGTCTTACTTTAGTTAATTTATTTAGTGGTCCTTTTGCTACCATCTAGAAACATTGACAAAATCAATAAAGAACATAGGTAAATTATGAATTTTTAAAAAAATAAACATTGCTGTATCACAAGAAAATGCTCTCTTAGAAGAATGATTTTCATGTTTAACTAATAAACTTGAAATAAATCGCAAGACATCTGTTTATAAAGAACAATTCATGCTATATCACACCATATATGAAATTAGAAAGAATCAAGCGTAAAACTTTATAAAAACAAGAAGCTTAATACTGTCTTAAATTATCATATGCGCAAAAAATTTAAATAAATTATTAATATATATATTAATTATGTCGTAATTCTAATAACGAAAACCATCTTTGTCGCTCTAAAAAAAAATATCTTTACCTACATTTAAGACACATCCATGACTCATTACAATCAATGAGTGGCCCACCTTAATGTAACAATGTTGGGCATGCACATGAATGTGATAAAGAGTCAAATGGTGGGAATTTTTCTAACGTTGTTTATTCTTAAGAAGATAAGTTGATGATAAGTACTTCACACACGCCCACACGTGCGCATCGTCACCGATGTCTTTTTCTCTTTTCTTTTCTATTGTCTTGTTGATAAATTCCTTTACCTTTCGTTTGTTCTATTATGTTCCAAATTTCTTCTAGTCAAAAACAAATAAAGTTTCATCTATATGCCTTCACATTCTTCGTTGACAAAAATACAAGAACTTGTCCCAAAAGAATGGGATTAGGTAATATTTATTTTTATTTTATGAAGATTGTCAGGTCAGGTCTTCTGAGAAGCACGTCTAATATTTTAGAAATTTCTTCAGGAGTTTGTATCTTAAAATAATTCAAGAAATTGACTTGCTATGCGACATAAATACTGGAAAACAAAATATTTGTTGCGTATCCTTGAATTTGAATTGCATTAATCAGTTTAGGAGAGAAAAAAAAAACGTATTCACTTTAGCGTTTGGATAAAATTATGGAGATAGGAAATTAAATCTAATGATGACGCTTAAAATATTGAAATTGTGAAACTCGGAATCATATTAGTGTAACGACCCGGTCCACGACCCCACCACAGAGTAATGCCTCCCTCAAAAGGGCTAGCCAAATAGGTACTTATGAGTTCCTTGGCAAGGTCTTATAAGGGTCATCTCATACTACTCCACATCCGATGTGGGATATTACAATCTCCCCTCCTTATACCTTAGCGTCCTCGCTAAGGCTCAATCACACATAACCCAAAATCTTCCTCTCTAGCCAATGTGGGATATACCGGGCTCACCCTTCGTTGCCCCAACCATCCTCTTGATGTGGGATATACCTGGGCTTGCCTTCCTTTCCCCAACCATTGGCAACCCGACTGGATAGCCCAGCCCGAGTTTTTGAGAGTCGGCTCTGATACCATCTGTAACGACCCGGTCCACGGCCCCACCATAGAGCAATGCATCTCTCAAAAGGGCTAGCCAAGTAGATACTTATGAATTCTTTGACAAGGTCTTATAAGGGTCATCTTATACTACTCCACATCCGATGTGGGATATTACAATTAGTAAGTGGCCAAAAAAAAAAAAGGCTAATAAGGTTTGTAAATCTTTATCAGCATTTATGGTTTACAAAAATAAGATCGTTTTTAATCTAATAAAAAAATATTTTCTCACTTATGTAAATCTGATTGCACATATTTCTCGATCATAATATAATTTCTAGAAAATGTAGTCGGCTGCTAATATTGCCTCTCTTCATGTTCAAGATAATAAGTAACGCCACCCAAAAAAGTACTAAATCATTAATCATCCCATGTGAATACCTTCCTTTGACCGCCCCAACCTTAGTTGGGTCAATAATTTGGGCTTGAGAACTTTTCCAAGTTTTGCGGTATTTTGCGAAAATTCTCATGTGAAAATTCAATGATAAGTAAGTAGTAAGCAGAAGAAAAATATTAAATGCTACGATATTGACATGTCAAAAACCAATCTCTTGATTTGACCGTCTAATGCAGATATTTCATATTTGGAAGAACTTGACATTTTTCATATAACAAATAGAGTTGTGAAAATAATTGGTTTAGCGTATAGCTATGCACACGAGAAGTATCTGCTTTTCTTACTAGTTCAGTTGCTAAATTGGTTCATTGTAAAGCTATCATGAACCATAACTATCAATAGGCTTCATTCGATTAACTCAATTCTTCTAAACTGCTATTTGTACCAAAAATTTCAGTTCGTTCAATTAGCAGAGCAACATAGCGGGCATATGAGTTGCCCCTTTACAAAAGTTTGTCATTAGTAATGATTAGTGCTTCATTTAAAATCGTCTCAACAATGATATCATAGAGGTCGAGAGTACTTAGATGTGTGGGATGAGCTGCTAGGTTGTAGGCTGATATAACCAAATTGTCTACTTATCTGTACCCGAATTAACTTGTATGCCCTAAGGCCTGGAACTTATTTCCGTTATCAATGCAATTCTCTTATTAATTAGGAAAAAAAAAAGCAATGATGTTGAGACTTTGGAGGCGATCAAGATTTCACTACTTCAATTCTCAAATAATTTAAGACAGTCAAAACGTAATTTAGTATCAATATATTCTTGAAAGTAGCATTCAAAATCTAGAGTTCCTCCCTCTCTCCGCCCCATCTTCCCGAAGATGTCCAACATTTTGAACCCACCATTCATAGATCATACGTGACATAACGTAACAAATTAAACATTCAGGTAGAAAGCTAAATCGTTCGTACATATAGATACAAAAGAATGTGAATAAATTGAATGAGGTGAAAAGAAAGAATATTCTAACATCTAACAATGGCAGAAAAAAGTTAAACCGTAATCAAATAACATGATTTGCCTCATTGCTAAGCTGGTTCTTTGAATTGGTGCGAGAAAAATAACCCCGGACTGATTCTGATAAAAATTAATTGTTCAATTCACGAGTCCAACTAGACCTCATTATTCTTCAGAATAGTATCCCCACAAGCATAATAATATGGGACACATATGGTTCCCCTAATTAAGACTTTCTATTCTTCCATTGCTTCTCGATCCCAATAGATAGTGGGATACATGATACTTGGTGGCACCGGTACATAGCCACCAATGGAAAGCTTTTGGTGATGGAAGAATTTCTCTTCATGTATGTTGAATTGTTAAGAGGAAAATGGGGGCATCAAATGATTCAGTTTGAAGAATCTTAGCCATGCCACCCGAGCTTGCTAATGGACTGCACTATGCACTCTGTGTGTGTGTGATATCAGATATGGTGTGTTGGAAAAGAAGACCAGAATGATTCTAAGCTTTGAGTGGAGTTCTCTATTCATTTCCCACTTTACTTTACTCCCTTCAAAAGACAACCTTTTAAAAGAAAAAATGCTCCATCTTTTGTAAGCTGCAAAAAGTTATTCCTCCCCCCACAAAATAACATCAACTAGCAACCAAGAAGATGACTTGTTTGCACTTAACCCTGCTTTTGAGACCACTCTTGCCTCCCGACTTGTGTGTGGGTGGGGGGAGAGAGAGAGGAACCGAAGAGAGCTCCTGCAAATGCATGGAATAATGAGTAAAAAGGCTCCATTAGCAAAGGAATCCTCATAAACACCACCTATGCATGGAGGAGGAATAGGATTCCCTTTTACCACCTCTAAATCTGCGAGACTTTCTAGGGAGAAGTCAACTTAACTAGAAAGCTAACCTTTTTGTTTTAGTTATGCAAACCTAGCTCTCCTCGATCTACTGCTACCCCCCACTTGGGTGATCATACTTAAGTGCATTTTTGTTGTATTGCGAAGAGCACATGTGTTGAGAAATTTTGAAGTCTTCCGGCCAGCCAGGCTTCCCAAAACCCTAGTTTGACTCTGGCTTTGGATGCCTCAATATCTTGGCATATTTCACCGACGCATGGGTGACCCCGACCGGCATGTACTCATTCTAAAGAACAAAAGTGTTTTTGGAAGTTGACTTTGATTTTATTTTCTGCACCAATACAAAATTTTCGGTGATAAAAGCAAGATTAAAACTTGAGGTTAGGGCTTTTCGTGCTCATATATGAGCTTTCGTGTCTAGCTGTTCCCCTTGCTAGGAGGAAATCTTCAGTACACCCGTGGTAGATTTGATGCAGTGTTACTAAGCATCTGAAATATAATCAGATAATGAAATGGAGAAATTCCTAGATAACAAGGGAAGAGACTAAGATTTTATTACACACTATATCCTCCATTGGTTATACCACGCCATCTCCGTTATGACAGGAATATTCGAAAAGATCTCACTAGAGTTTTAAGTCGAATATTACGAGTATTCTTTTTTTTTGGGTGCTAAATGAATGAAGGGTCCTGTTTTTGATTAAAAAACAAAACCAAAAATAAAAAAAAGAGCTTGTGAGGTGTAAATAAAAGCAAGAAAGCTGATGAAAAAGCGAGAGCATAATAAAAGTCAACCTTTTGTGATATTCTTTTTTGAACATTTTTTTGAAGGATTTAGATCTCCTGCTGTAACCCATGGTTATAGCAGGGGTGATGTACCCATTTTTGTGAGAGAGGGGGAGAGAGAGAGTAACCATGGTTACATCTCCCTCTCTCTGGCCCCTCTCTCACACAAATGGGTACAACACCTTGCTGTAACCATAAGTTACAGCAAGAGTCCCAATGCTTTTTTTTTTTTTTAAGGAGTTGATCATCACCACATGCACATCCAAACCCAGTGAAAATCAAGTGTCCGGTAGCTTTCCTTAATCATGATGTCACATGTGTGCTGATCATCAACGCAAAGTCAGACCCGATCATTTAACTAAAAGAAAAAGGTCAAACCTGATCCATGCATTCACGAGGGACCCTTTGACCATTCATCCAACATCACGTCCCATGCCATACCCAAGTAATTAGCTAGGTTTATATTAGTACTATTTCCTTAATTCACTTTTCTTTTTACTATTTTATTCTCTCTATCTCACATAATCGATTACTTTTTTTACACCCGAGTTAATGATTTAAGTTATATATATATATATATATATATATATATATATATATATATATATATATATATATATATATATATATATATATATAGGGAGCTAATCCGTTGATAGTACTAGTAAAATGTGGTATCTTGCTAGCGCGATCTGGCCGTCCATCCTAAAAGATGGACGACCCAGATCGCGCCTTTTTGAAAAACTGTCAGTTGTCCGCGAGACTGTCTCTCGGACAGGTTTTTTTTTATCTTTTTGCCCTCCTCCCATGTTCGCGAGACAATATCGCGGACTTTAAACAGGATTTTGACAAATGCGTCCTCAAGTCATTAACGATTGAGGAATTCGAGAAGAGGTGGGAAAAGCTTGTTCGGGATTACTCATTGGAAGACAACGAGTGACTCCAGCACTTGTACGGGCTTAAAGAGCAATGGATTGACGTTTACACGAGGAGGCATTTTTCTGAGGGCATGAAAACGACGGGCAGGAGTGAATCTATGAATGCCACGTTCGATAGTTATGTGGGTACAACTACCAATTTGAAGAGTTTTGTCACATCTGCACAAAAAGCGGTTGCGTCGTTATTCGTGAAAGAAAGGGCTGCAGACTTTGCAACCACGTACAAGCAAAGGAGAAGGTTGCTTGAGACCCCGCTGGAGCTGAACGGTGCCAAAGTCTATACGAAGGAGATCTTCCTGCTATACCAAGTAGAGCTGCAAAAATCGGGCCGATACAGTATAAACAAGGTGGCAGAAAAGTCGTCGCGTGAGTACAAGGTTTATTCGCTCGTGAATGACCTCGTCCCTGAGAAGCTGCGCAAAATTTATACGGTGACCCACGACACATTGACGAACTCGGTGACATGTGTTTGCAAGAAGTTTGAGTTCCATGGCATCCTGTGTAGACACATTCTGCGGTTTTTCACACAGAAGAATATCAGGACAATCCCCGATAAATACGTCCTGCCACGGTGGACGAAAGGTGCAAACAGGTTGCACGGTACCATTTCCTTTCCGGAGCACCCGTATACTGACTTTGAAGAATCAGAGACGTTGCGGTATAATCATCTGGTGACGATGTTCACCCGTTTGTCCGTAAAGGGTGCTGCTACAATGGTCGGATATAAACATCTCCTCGAGGTAGCTCAGCAGCAAGAGCCCATCGTCGACCAATTGGAAGCAGCTTCAGTCAGCAATGCGGTTGACACTGAGCCTACGACAGGATCAGAAGATGACGAGCCGGGGGAGGGAGACGACAATGATATCCGGCCTTTGGATCCAATTATATCGCAAACAAAAGGCCGCAAGAGATCTACGCGGATGAAAAACTCTATTGAAACGGCAACTCAACCAAAAAAGCTGAGAAGGTGTGCATTGTGCAACAAAATGACCGACCACGACAAGCGGAACCATTACAAGGCACTGGGGATAAGTCCAGTGCCTTTGCAAGACGGGGAAGAAGATGACGCCGAAGATGAGGACGGACAAGCTGCAGTGGAACTTTAGTCTACTGTATATTTATTGTAATAATCTTTTATGAGCCGTCAAACCTGTCGAACATTTTGTAATAATTTTTTAGTAATGATTTTTTTGTAATAACCTTTACTCTCATTTTTTTTATATGTGATTTTTTACACTGTCCACTACACTGCGCAGCACAACATTAGAAACCTAAGGTACTTAGAATATTTTTGGTGTTTAGACCGTCCGCTACACTATGTAGCGGACGGCAGAGCAGAAACCTGACACCTTGACACTTAGAATACCTAACTATCCAACACTTAGTTTTTTTTTTGTTCTCTTTTCTATGTCCGCTATACTATATAGCGGACGGCTCCGCAGAATAGCTAACTATTCAACACTTAATTTTTTTTTGGATCTCTTTTCTACGTCCGTTGTACTATGTAGCGGACGGCCCCGCAGAAAGACTTTCTATCCAACACTTAGTTTTTTTTTCTATGTCCGCTATATTATGTAGCGGACGGCCCCACAGAATACCTAACTATCCAACACTTAATTTTTTTTTGTTCTCTTTTCTGTGTCCGCTATACTATGTAGCGGACGGCGCCGCAGAATACCTAACTTTTTTTGGTTCTCTTCTCTATGTCCGCTATACTATGTAGCGGACGGCCGTGCAGAAAGACTAATTCGAACACTTGGTTATTTTTTGAACACTGGCCCTACAGATAGACAGATATCCAACCACTTGGTTTCCCACCGTTAAATCACAGATCAGTCAAAATGCTATTTCTGACCACAAATAAAAAACTCAACAGAATTCAACACAACCATATCGGTCAATAAAATCAATCGCATTCAATATATGTTTTCTAAAAAAGTGTTGAATATAACGTTACAATGTCAATTGGGGCCCTCATCTCCCGTGGGAATGATGTTCCTTACACGGATTTACAATAAACCTAATAGCTTTGGTGTCCGCTGTATAATAGAGCTATACAATGTAGCGTAATGCAATTTTAATAAATTGGAATAAATTGACGCCCGAAGACTTGTTTTAGTGACATAGTAGGTTAATACTGTTTTAATAAATTGGCACCGAAGACTTGTTTTAGCGACAAAATCAACAATCTCAATATCGATAAACAATAAATAATGTACGATTCACAATCAACGATCTCAATATATCGAGGGAAAAAAATGGCACAATTAAGCGAGAAAAAATTTGGAAACATAATGAACAAGAACATAAATTTTTTTATTAATAATAAATTAGGGTTCACATTTGGGCATCGAAATTTTTTCACAAGCGCTCCGATCAAAGAATACAACTTGAAAATCCCACCACCCAAGGTGTTCAAACACTACAAAGTCCCCGAGTTAGAGGCCATGCTGGCGCACGAAGACGTTCCAACCCTCTGCGAATTACTTGTTTTGGGGTCGGCCGGGCTTCGGCTTGATTTCAACCTGTCATGCCCCCTTGTGGCTATATAATCTTGCACTCTCATGAATTGTTGTAAATTGATTGGTAAAGGCTTCCGGTATGTCCTACCAAACACAATACAAAAAATAGGTTAGTTTTGGTTAAGAAAAACAAAAGATCAAACTTTTCACACACGAAAATACAGAGAAAGAGGGATGGCCTACAAGTTTATTCTCAAATCCCAGCATCATGACTTTGAAAAAGTGTTTGCCTGCTAGGTGCAAGTTGCCAATAAAATCGTAGGTGGTCTCCGATCCAGAAGCCATCGAGGTCGGCGTTGAGGGGAGGACGGTGGTGTCACCGGAGATGTGGGTCGCCGTAGATGGGGTAACGGCTTGAGTTATATGTTCGAGAAAGAGAGAGAGAATATAACGGATTGATAAAAGCTGATTGGCCAATCTGATTAATAATATCTATAATAGGAGAGAGTTATATGTAAAGGATGAAGCGACCGACGGGACAGGTGCTGACATGTGTCAGCCTAGAGGTCGTCCGCTACACTGTTTAGCGGGCGCCTTTTTCCCGACACATGTCAGGAACTGAATGTCGTCCGCGATACTGTCTCGCGGACATGGGAGGAGGGCAAAAGGTAAAAAAACCTGTCCGCGAGATAGTTTTGCGGACGACTGACAGTTTTAAAAAAAGGTGATATCTGGGCCGTCCATCTTTCAGGATGGACGGCCAGATCGCGCTAGCAAGATACCCCATTTTGCTAGCGCTATCAACGGATCAGCTCCCATATATATATATATATATATATATATATATATATATATATATATATATATATATATATATATATATATACATATATATATATATGTATATATACATATATATATATGTATACATATATGTACATATGTATATATATATATATATGTATACATATATGTATATATCTATATAGATATGTATACATATATGTATACATATATATATACATATATATGTACATATATATATATATATATATATATATATATATGTATACATATATGTATACATATCTATATAGATATATACATATATGTATACATATATATATATATACATACATATATATGTACATATATATGTATACATATATATATATATGTACATATATATGTATACATATATATGTACATATATATCTATATATATATATATATGTACATATATATGTATACATATATATATATGTACATATATATATATATATATATATATAGGGGACCGATCCACACCCACCGGTGGAGAAATAACAAATTTCTCCACCGAACCGCTGGTCTTACCAGCGGTTGGCCACGTGGGACAAAAAGGCGAAAAAGGTGTACGGTCACTGCATTAATGGCAAAAAAGGCACGAGAAATGGCACGAGAAATGGTGAGAAAATGGCGAGAGAGAAAAAGGACACCAACCGCATGCACAACCAGCGGTTGGCATTAATATGCCTGCCACGTGCCGTCCCCCACCCCTGCCACGTGGCCCAACCCCATGGCCCCTGCCACGTGGCGTCCCCTCCCCCTGCCACGTGGCCCACCAGCATGGCCAACCGGCGGTATTAGCGATGGCCCTGCCACGTGGCATCCCCTCCCCCTGCCACGTGGCAGAGGGAGGGCACCAACCGCGGGTGGTACCAGCGGTTGGGCCACGTGGCAGGGGGAGGGGATGCCACGTGGCGTCCCCTCCCCCTGCCACGTGGCCCAACCGCTGGTACCACCCGCGGTTGGTGCCCTCCCCTGCCACGTGGCGTCCCCCCCTGCCACGTGGCCCAACCGCCGGTACCACCCGCGGTTGGTCCCCTCCCCTGCCACGTGGCGTCCCCTCCCCCTGCCACGTGGCCCAACCGCTGAACCCGCGGTTGGTCCCCTCCCTCTGCCACGTGGCGTCCCCTCCCCCTGCCACGTGGCCCAACCGCTCCTACGACCCGCGGTTGGTCCCCTCCCTCTGCCACGTGGCGTCCCCTCCCCTCATCCGCAGGGCCCAACCGCTCCTACAACCCGCGGTTGGTCCCTGCCCCTCCCCTGCCACGTGGCGCCCCCCCCGTGATGCCCCACCTGGTGTCCTTCCCCACGATGCCACGTGTCGTCCTTCCCTCCCCCGTGATGCCCCAACGTGGTGTCCTTCTGCCGAATTTTTTTTTTTGCAGCAGCCTTTGACCGCATAAACACCCACCCTTCCTCACTTTTTTCTGTCTTTTTTCTTCTCTCTTCCTCGCTTCTCTCTTTATAATCCCCTCCCCCGAACCCTTCTTCTGCACTCTGTCATCTTTTACCAACTTCCTTCGTACTTCATATCTCACCTACATAATCTCCACAACAATACAAATCAAAAAATTTTACGCTAGAAGATCGTGGATAACCGCTAGAAGATCGGTAGTTTTTTCTTTAAATACATCAAGTCACAACAAGTAAGTATTTTGAATTTCCTTATAATTCAATGTTAGGTTTATACAAATCAGCGTATTACATTTATAGATTCCAAAACAGCGATTTTTTAGGGCGCCAAATATAGACAGTTTTTCACGAATTTATAAAAAATAGCTAGAGCTAGATTTTGCCAAAATACAAAAAAGAGACCCTAGTTATTCTTAAAGGATCTGTCTCAGGTAAAAATTTCAGATTTTTCCAAAGACTGGAAAGGGGTTAACTGATACGGGGAACCTTGTAACTCTGCAGTGTATTTTAAAATATCAAGCTAGCGCGATTTCGCGCGAAACTTTTATGAGAATCCTAGGATGTTGGGAAGTTCCATTCCCCAGGAATTCGGGCCATTCCGAAGCCGTTACCTATTTTTTTGGCCGAACGGCCCTTTAAGCGCTTGATCCGGACACCGGTTCGCGATTTTTGGGCGAAACCTCCGTAAAATACTTTTTATGTCAAGAATGAATTCAGGAAGCCTCAAGTAGCATTTCGAAGCACTTTTGATATTTTTCGATGCCAGGGGGCATTTCGGTAATTCGCCGCCCCGAGAGGGGTATTTCGGTAATTTTACAGTGCTAAGTTTTTTGACGGACTTTTTAGTCCAGAAATGTAATTACAAAACCTGAAATGTTGTTTTGAAGCTGACGTGGCGCGCGTAGGGGTGTTTTGGTAATTTTCCCGCGCCAAGGGGTGTTTTGGTAATTTTCCCGTGCCAAGTTTTTCAAACGACTTTTTAGTCCAGAAATGTAAGTAAACCACCTGAAATGTTGTTTTGAAGCTGGTTCGGGGGCGTTGGGGTGATAGTGAACGCTCAGGGGCATTTCGGTAATTTGCCGCTGATCGGGGGCTATTTTGCTAGGAAGGATCCAGCTTAAAATTCATACCTTAAAATAACTTTTAGTTCAGGAAAGGGTGTGAGACACCCGAAAACTTATTTTGTTCCAGATGTTCTGAACCTTGTGACGCACCGGCGATGACTGCCAGGGGATATTTTGCATAAGTAGCGGGTGTTTTGGTAACTTGCCCCCTTTAAAATTTTTCCTGATATATTTGGTATATAATTGACGTAATACATTTAAAAACTTGACTTTAAAGCGGTTTTGAGGTGTT
>JAVXUP010004937.1:0-24233 GCA_033070095.1 Escallonia herrerae | reverse complement strand
TGCACGTGCCGTGATAGGATCGTCCCCACCCCCTGTTGCCCCTCCATAGACACTGGTTCCTCCCCGTTCGTTGGCCGAGGAGGAGATCCAGCGCATTGCTACTGTGGTGTTGAGGATGACCAGGGAGCAGGATCAGCAGGGTAGCGTTGCTAGACATGCCGAGCTGGCCCCGGATCAGCAAGATCCAGATCCAGGACTCGACAACCCCTAATGAGCCTCTTCTTGTGCCTGGTCCCAACTTATCCTCCCCCCCGCCCGACTTGTACTCTTCTCCCCTCCCCTAACCGGCTGTATCTGGTTCCCGCTTGTACGTCATGAGTTTTTTTATAATATACATTTTTTATGATTGATTATATATTTCTTTGTGTATTGATTATTCTGTGTTATTGTTGAGAACTGAAATTTTTATTACAGGTTTGGGTAATAGAAAAAAAATCACTTTTAGCGACGGATTAATTTTGTCGCTAAAAATGTTCCTACTATTACCTTTTTAGCGACGGCATGTTCCGTCGCCAAAAATTATTTAGCGACGGAATATTCAGTTGCTGAAATATTTATTTCGTCGCTAATTTTACAAAACAAAAAATAAATTAAAATATGTAAAATATAATAGCGACGGATATTCTGTCATTAATGAATAAATAACTTCGTCGCAACAAGTGCAATATTAGATAACGGATTTAAAAATGTCGTCAAACTTTTAGTAACGGCCTTTTATACGAGAGATTTTAGCTACAGATTATGGGCTTTTAGCGACGGATTTACCCGTCGGTAAAAGCTTTTTTTCTTGTAGTGTCAGTGTGTATATGCGTGCATTAGGTACAAGTGATGTTAGGAGTGGATGACCAAGGTGTACAATTATGGGCATTTGGCCCATCAAGCCTTGGTGTTTATAGTGAATATCTTTGAAAGAATATGATGAAGACAAGAGTACAGATTAATATATTGGCTATTGTTCATTTAGTAAACAAGTGCTTTTGGTTAAGTCAGTGTATGCGTTGGTCCTATTTTGTAAATATCGTGTGTGTGTGTGTGTAGAAAAGATATGTGTGTATTGTGTGTTTTAGTGTGTAGTAGGGAGTAGAACAGAATAAAAATTGAAGGGAAGAAAACCACTGCCGTGAGGCAGTGGGTGTGGGACGAATGTGTTGTGTTAGGATGAGTTGTGCTATGTATTTGTGTGGAACGAAATCTGTGAGAGGTGAAGTGGGTTTGGTGTTTTGTGTGTGTGTGCTCGCACGCACGCACGCACGCACGTAAACAAACGTGGGTGTGTTGTGTATGTTGAGTGTGTATAATGAAAATGGAGGGAAAACCATGAGCTGGGTGATTGATCTGGGCTGTGGGAGGAGGAAGAAGAGATGTTGTGTTGTACTGTGTTCTACAGTGAAAATAAATTGTACATTGTGCTTGGACAGTTGTATCGCTTGACGGCGGGTTATCTTGCGGTTATCATAGATTAATGAAACTTTGCAGAAAGTTTCTTGGGATAATATTAGGATTAGTGTTAAAATTTCATATTTTTTTGATATCGTATAATTTTTAACATATTTTGCAATTTCATATTTATATAATTCTGTTGGTACCTTTAAACTCATGAAAATGTTTTGGAAAAATTATACTAATGTTTTTATAGTATAAATAAGTCTCAGATTTAGTTTGGTGGTTTCTAAAGTTGATTTATTATAATTTTCGTATTGCATTTATATTAGAAAAACAAAAAATAAAGAAATAGTTTTAGTGTCTTTTAAATTTTGATTTTTCTTTCTATAATTTTTATACATATATTAAGTCTTTCATAAAAATCATGAGTCTTTATTTTCAGCTGGAAGTAACTATGGCAATTTATTGGTTTTTAATGTATTTAAAGAAATTATTTTTAATTCAAAAAGAATAAAAAAAGTTCAAAAATTATATTTTTATCCCATATGTTGTATTAAGCTATAAAGAATGCTTAATGAAAGTTAAAAATATTAATATTTCAGAGTCTCGAGGGTGTAACGAGTTTCGGGATAGGTTGGCCGTGTGTGAAACTCGTTCCGAATTCGTCATTTCGAGTAGAGAAATGGGCATGCTGTGGAAAGTTATATTATTAGCTTCACAATATAGTGGTATGGATAGTGTTCTGATAAGTGACGTTTTCAACTTTGGTAAACTCTGAGGATTTGATCGGGAGCATTTTAGCTTCAGCACTTGGATCAAGGTAAGGGATTCTTATCCGGACCAAGCTCCTCATTGATTTCATATGTTATTCTAATTTGTTATCGCTACTCATTTGGACTCTGTTGTGGTGATACGATTGTGCATTATTGCCTTTAATACCTATTTTGAGCCTTAAGCATTTATTGAAAATCATTATCTATGCTCCGTATTTATTTCTCATTGTGCATCGATTTAATCATTATATTATCGATTATTGCCATTTTGCACATTGACATGAGATTCTGCATTGGTGTGTTTTGGCTGAGTTGGTGGGTATTGAAGGATTTGATGTATTGGTGTGGGCTAGTGCCTTGATGGACTAGCCGAAATATTAGTGTGGGCTAGTGCCTTGATGGACTAGCCGAAATATTAGTGTGGGTTAGTACCTTGATGGATTAGCCGGTGTAAATATGCATATGTATTTACCAGTGTTAGTGAGCATCGCCTTTGTGGCTTTGCTAAGTGATTACCCTGCACTGCATGTGTGGCTTTACAATTCCTCATGTTCAATAGCATTTGTGATTGTTTGCACCGTATCCGAAAGTCATATTAATATTTGATCGAACTAGTTACAATCATTGTGAAAGCTCTGTAAATCATCATCGATTGTATCTGTGAACTAAATCATCATCGTTTTGCATTGATAAATTATTTTGTAATTTCTTCATTTTAGTGACCTTATTGAGTTCTCAAAAGCTCACTCCCATTTGACTTCTTTTCTGCAGGTAATAACCATGGTTAGATCACTTGAAAATGGACTAGAGGCAAGCGAGCGAGTGGATTTAAGTTACCATATTTTCTATTAGAATCCCTGCGTGGGTGAAGAGTATTATTTAAATTTTGTAGGACATCGATTTGGTTTTTTATTTATGACAATCAATTAAGAGTGTGATTTCATTGAAGGTTAGTTACTCTAATGATGGTTGTCCACTTTGGGTTATGAGGACATTATTCTCCTAGTGTATCTGATCGAGTGAGTGTCTAACGTTACGAAAATCCTGGAATCTTATAATTGGTATCAGAGCCAGGTTATATGATTCTGTAGACTTTAGAAGCCTTTGAGGAAAAGCCTAAGTTTTGAAAAGAGGATTAGGGAAAAATTGTAATACCTTAGTTGAACCGTAGTGGTGACTAGATATCTAAGTGTGCAGCGAAAGCTTAGTGGGTACATCATTTGGTTTGTGGCATTGATGTGTGATTGCTTATAGGAATTGGTTAAATATTTTGAGAACCAAAATATCATAAGTGAAATTTCGAGGACAAAGTTTTTATAAGTGGGGGAGAATGTAACATCCTGAACCTTGATAATGCTTAGCCGGTTAGTATATTTTAAGCAACAACTTTCATATGTAACATCTAGCATCGATTTGCATGAACAAAATTTTATCAGCTATCTTTAGTGACAAATTTTAGGAACTATAAATTGTAATTTAATGGTAGAAGTTATAAATTACATTGATTGAGGTCTTTAGTGACTATTAGCGGGAAAGCTATTTTTGAAAATCTTTACTGACATTTTTAACGAGAAGTTGTTGACTAGTGAAGTTGGGTGCAATAGGTAATTAATGAAAGTTAAAGGGAGTTAGTTAAAATGTAAATTAAATTGGGGTTATTAGATAATTATAAGGATAATAATTTTTATTTTGTCAACCCTTTAACTTTGGAAAGTTAAAAGAAGAGAGGGAAATGGGGAGGAAAAATAGGTAACCGAAGAGAGGATGGAGGAGTGATTAGAACAATTGAAATTTATATCCCATTTTCAGCGATGGTCAAGGGGAGAGAAGAAGATATTCTGCTAGAGCAGAGGAAAGAGAAAGAGAGAGGGAGAGAGAGAGAGAGAGAGGGGAGAAAATGCCTCAAATGCTTGGAGTTTAGCAATGGCTGTTGATGGGTATTGGAGAGAGAACAGTATATAGGGGTTGTATCTTCTACAGCTAAATAGGAAGAAGAACAATGGAGCAGTTGGGGCTTTGAAAAATCCTACAAAGAATTAATGGATCTTGTTGCGAAGGTAATATATGGTTTAGAATTCATTTTCGGATCAAAATTTACGTGCGTATATAGGATTTTTCGTAATCAGCCACGATACCTTACATGGAATCAACTAGAATGCAAGTGGTCAGTGTGTCTATGCGTGCATTGGGTACAAGTGATGTTAGGAGTGGATGACCAAGGTATACAATTATGGGTATCTGTTCCATCAAGCCTTGGTGTTCATAGTGAATATCTTTGAAAGAATATGATGAAAACAAGAGTACATATTAATATATTGGCTACTGTTCATTTAGTACACAAGTGCTTTGGTTAAGTCAGTGTATGCGTAGGTCCTGTTTCGTGAATATAGAGAAGAAAAAGAAAAGGAGATAAACTAGGCAGGTTCATTGGAGGAGGTGGGTAATTTAGTGTAATGAGTGTGTGTGTGTGTGTGTGTGTGTGTGTGTACAAAAGATATGTGTGTATTGTATGTTTTAGTGTGTAGTAGTGAGTGGAACATAATAAAACAAATGAAGGGAAAGAAAACCCACTGCCGTGAGGCAGTGTGTGTGGGAGGAATGTGTTGTGTTCAGATGAGTTGTGTGTATGTATTTGTGTGGAACGAAACTGTGAGAGGTGAAGTTGGTTTGGTGTTTTGTGTGTGCGCGAGAGCGCATGCGCGCAAAAGTGAAATGTGGGTGTGTTGTGTACGTTGAGTGTGTATAATGAAAATGGAGGGAAAATCATGAGCTGGGTGATTGATCTGGGCTATGGGAGGAGGAAGAAGAGGTGTTGTGATGTGCTGTACAATGAAAATAAATTGTACATTGTGCTTGGACAGTTGTACTGCATGACAGCGGGATATCGTGCGGTTATCTTAAATTAATGAAACTTCGCAGAAAGTTTCTTGGGATAATATTAGGTTTAGTGTTAAATTTTCATATTTTTTTGATATTGTTATGTATTTTTTAATAATTTCTGTAATTTCAGACTTATAAAATTCTTTTGGAGCCTTTAAACTCATGAAACTATTTTGAAAAAAAAATTAGACTAATGTTTTTATAGCATAAAGAAGTCCCAGAAAAGTTTGGTGTTTTTTAGAGTTGATTGGCTATAATTTCCATATTGCATTGTTTTTAGCAAAACGAAAAATAAAGAAATAGTTTTAGTGCCTTTTAAAATCTGATTTTTATTTTTATAATTTTGTACATATATTAAGGCTTTTATAAAAAAAAAAAACATGAGTCTTTATTTTCAGCTAGAAGTAACTATGTCAATTTATTGGTTTTTAGTGTATTTAAAGAATTTATTTTTAATTCAAAAATAATAAAACAAATGTTCAAAAATTATATTTTTATTCCATATGGTGTATTAAGCTATAAAGAATGCTTAATGAAAGTTAAAAATATTTTTTGGGGTATTTCGGAGTCTCGAGGGTGTGACGAGTTTTGGGATATGTTAGCCGTGTGTGAAACCCGTTCCGAATTTCGTCATTCTGGGTAGAGAACTAGGTACGCTGTGTATAGTTATATTATTAGATTTATAATATAGTGGTTTGGATAGTGTTCTGATAAGTGAACTTGTCAACCTAGGTTAACTCCGAGGATTTGATCGAGAGTGTTTTAGCTTCAATACTTGGATCAAGGTAAGATATTCTTATCCGGACCAAACTCCTCACTGATTTCATATGTTATTCTATTTTTTTATCGCCACTCATTTGGACTCTGTTGTGTTGATATGATTGTGCATTATTGCTTTTAAAACCTATTTTGAGCCTTAAGCGTTTATTGAAAATCATTATCGATGCTTTGTATTTATTTCTCATTGTGCATCGATTTAATCATTATATTATCGATTATTGCCATTTTGCACGTTGACATGAGATTCTGCATTTGTGTGTTTGGGCGGAGTTGGTGGGTATTGGAGGATTTGGTGTATTGGTGTGGGCTAGTGCCTTGATGGACTAGCCGAAATATTAGTGTGGGCAAGTGCCTTGATAGACTAGTCGGAGTATTGGTGTGGATGATTAGTACCTTGATGGATTAGCCGGTGTAAATATGCATATGTAGTTACCAGTGTTAGTGAGTATCTCCTTTGTGGCTTTGCTAAGTGATTACCATGAACTGTCTATGTGGCTTTGCAATTGCTCATGTTCAATAGCATTTGTGATTGTTTGCACCGTATCCGAAAGTCATATTAATATTTGATCGAACTAGTTACAATCATTGTGAAAGCTCTGTAAATCATCATCGATTGTATCTGTGAACTAAACCATCATTGTTTTCCATTTGTAAATTATTTTGTAATTTTTTTGTTTAAGCGACCTTACTGAGCTCTCAAAAGCTCACTCCCGTTTGACTTCCTTTCTGCAGGTAATAACCAGGGTTAGATCACTTGAAAATGGACTAGAGGCAAGCGAGAGAGTGAATTTAAGTTACCGTATTTTCTATTAGAACCCTTGCGTGAGTGAAGAGTATTATTTAAATTTTGTAGGACATCGATTTGGTATCTTATTTATGACAATCAACTGAGAGTATGATTTCATTGAAGGTTGGTTGCTCTGATGATGGTTGTCCACTTTGAGTTATGAGGATATTATTCTCCTAGTGTATCTGATCAAGTGAGTGTCTAACGTCCCGAAAATCCCGGGATGTTACAGTGCTGAAGTCGGTAGAAAATGCAGAAGGTAGACTATCGAAAGATGCTGCAAATTGCACGAATTGCTAGCACCAAATAGCTAGGCAAACAATGCCATGGTCGGTATATTTCTCCAATGAAATATAAGGTCACAAATTTAGGAAAAAAATATTTGAAAATTTGCTTTGCCAAAAAAAAAAGGGATAAGGGTGAGCAGTTGACAAAAAAGTAATTATGAGAAAGTTGGTACAAAAATGAAAAAAAAAAAACAAAGAGCTGGTTTAAAAAAAAAAGAGAAAGAAGCAGGGAAAGCTAGTTCAAGGAATACAAAATACAAAAGAAAAAGGAGAAGGGCTGTTTGGAAGTGTGCCATTGTTTTAGGTGTTTGTGTGTGTAACAGGGAAGAGCAAGCCACGGGCGGCAGACGCTGCTTCCAGCAACAAGATCGGCGGAGGAGACCACCAATTTACCACCATCGAGGGTCTTCTTCTCTGATCACCATTGCCGCCACTAGTTAATACCTTGATGAGGCTGCTTCCATAGCTCCGTCCAAGCTTTGGATGTCGCGCACAGCCACTGGCTCACCCACCACCATGGGTTTCCAGAAAGGGGCTCATCAAACCAACCACAAACTAGCGCAAGGAAGCAGCCTCCACGACTGCCACTAGTCAGAGCCCTAACAAGGTCATCGTCGCCACCATTGTAGGTTCTCAACACAACCACTGCCACAAGATTCTTCAGTTGGTCAACGTTGTTCTCGCCAAAAGAACAAAAAAAGAGAGAGAAGAAAAGCAGAAAAAAGAGGCGTCCATTCACATACTACGTCCGTAGAAGTGTGTGGTTGTTTACGCTTGTGGGTAAACTCCCAATTAATGAGTGAGTTCTTTTGAACCTCTTACGTGAAGGACTTATCTGCAAATGGAAACTTCGACAAAAATAGAAACTTAAACAAAAGTGGAAACATTACGTATGCCCAAAATAGATAAAGAAAACCTCTACAATAGTGACCAGTGTTTATAATGAACAAGGGGTCTCTACCGATAGATAGTTGCATCCAAGAAGTTAAAAAGAATTGGAAAAGAAGGAATTAGAATCAAGTCATGTTTGACTAGAAGTTTAGTTGTGTTTTTTTACATCGAGTCTTCTAACAAGTACTTGTACTACAACAAGACATTAGAAAATTACTGCCACATAACTTCTCCAAGAAATCAACTAACCACTAGCAAATAACTTCTCTCAACTTTTCCAGCCTCTAGAAAATAGGTAGACATTTAACTTAAGTTAGTTTCTTCTTTGAGAAAATAATTTCCTGATTTGAATCCTTCATTATCTCATTTTCACAAATATATATATATATATAGGGAGTTGATCCACTGCTAGCGCTAGCAAGTTGCTAGCGCTGTTGGGCCGTCCGCTACATAATGTAGCGAATGATTTTTTCACCGTCCGCTACATTATGTAGCGAACGGTGAAAAAATTCACTGTTGTGGCCCGCGATCTGGCCGTTTATTCTCACCCGTTGACGGCCAGATCGCGCTAGCAACTTGAGTTAAGTTACTAGCGCTAGCAGTGGATCAGCTCCCATATATATATATATATATATATATATATATATATATATATATGGGAGCTGATCCGTTGATAGCGCTAGCAAAATAGGAGAAGTTGCTAGCGCGATCTGACCGTCCATCCTGAAAGATGGACGGTCCAGATCGCGCCTTTTTCCAAAACTGGACCCTGTCCGCCATACTGTCTCGCGGACGGGGTTTTTACCTTTTTGCCCTCCTCCCATGTCCGCGAGACTGTCTCGCGGACGCCTTTCTGTTCCTGACATGTGTCAGGAAAAAGGCGTCCGCCATACTGTATGGCGAACGATCTCTAGGCTGACACATGTCAGGACCTGTCCTCTCGGTCGCCTATAAAGTCTCGGGCGTGAGCCCCGAGAACTGTCCCGTCGGTCGCCTAGAAAGTCTCCCTAATTCTCGGCTCTTTCAGCAAAATTTTTGCGGGCTTTCAGATTCACTTGCTTCCATTTTCAGCACCCTTCAAGCTTTTTGGAGTAACACACTTGGTTCAATCATCACTCAAGCAAGGTAAAGTTTGTGATCTTGCTACCGTTTATCTTAGTAATTTTAATTTGTTATGTTCAGTAAATATATAATTAGCAAAATAGGAGACACTTTTGAGATTATGTATATGGTATCCTAAATCGGTCTAATCGTCAAGATAATTTTGAGATAATAAGCGTATTCTATTTCTACATAGGTCTTTTTCACAATGTCTGATTTCGTGTCGAGCTCCAGCACCCCCGTAGATGCTAGTGATCCGTATCTAGGACGAACCTTTCAAACGTTGGAAGAAGCTGGAGAATGTTTTCGAGCTTATTCATTGAGGGTTGGTTTTGGCATTAGAATAAAAACTACAAGAACAAGCAGCGTATCGAAAAGGATATGCTCTCGCTTATACGAGTGTCATAGGGGCAGAAACCCAGTGCAAAATGAGACACGCGTAGGCAACGATGACAGTGATGATGACGAAATAGGGTATGCGCGGAGAAGACGGGATTGCTTTGCGCGCACGAATTGCCAGGTCAAGATGTTCGTAAGCTATAAAGCCAAACAAGATCATTGGCTTATTACCAGCCTGGAACTGGCACACAATCACCCGTTAGTAACCCCTTCTAAGGTGAGTCAGATGCATCAACACAAGAAGATGGGTAAGGTCGCGAGGAGCCTAATTCACACAATGAGCGATGCGCGGCTAGGACCTACCGACATGATTAATGTTCTTGCTGAACAGGCTGGGGGAATTCAAAATTTAAACTTTAACACGACAGACGTTCGTAACGCGGTCCGAACCCATAGACGAGCCGCGTATGACCTCAATGATGCGCAAGCGACAATGAGCCTATTGAAACGGATGCAGATGGAGGACCCGCAGTTTACCTTCGACTATAAACTTGACGACGAGCATCGAGTTAGCACAATTTTTTGGGTCGACGGTCGTTCGAGGCTAGCTTATAAGCATTTTGGGGATGTCGTGACTTTCGACACCACATACCGTACCAACAAGTACTCGATGCCGTTCGCTCCTTTCACGGGCGTCAATCATCATTATCACTCCATCCTGTTCGGGTTCGCCTTGTTAAGGGACGAGAGCGAGAGTTCTTTTGAATGGTTGTTTAGGGTGTGGCTGGAAGCAATGAACTTCAAAGCACCGACTGTTATCATCACCGATCAAGATTTGGCAATGAAGAAGGCTATTGCTACCGTCTTCCCAGATACTCGACACAACTTGTGCACTTGGCACATAAGCAACAAATACCCGGAACGTCTGCATCACATGTACGCAAAGTATCCAGACTTTAAACAGGATTTTGACAAATGCGTCCTCAAGTCATTAACGATTGAGGAATTCGAGGAGAGGTGGGAAAAGCTTGTTCGGGATTACTCATTGCAAGACAACGAGTGGCTCCAGCACTTGTACGGGCTCAAAGAGCAATGGATTGGCGTTTACACGAGAAGTCATTTTTCTGCGGGCATGAAAACGACGGGCAGGAGTGAATCTATGAATGCCACGTTCGATAGTTATGTGGGTACAGCTACCAATTTGAAGAGTTTCGTCACATCAGCACAAAAAGCGGTTGCGTCGTTGTTCGTGAAAGAAAGGGCTGCAGACTTTGCAACCACGTACAAGCAAAGGAGAAGGTTGCTTGAGACCCCGCTGGAGCTGAACGGTGCCAAAGTCTATACGAAGGAGATCTTCTTGCTATACCAAGTAGAGCTGCAAAAATCGGGCCGATACAGTATATATAAGGTGGCAGAAAAGTCGTCGCGTGAGTACAAGGTTTATTCGCTCGTGAATGACCTCGTCCCTGAGAAGCTGCGCAGAATTTATACGGTGACCCACGACACATTGACGGACTCGGTGACATGTGTTTGTAAGAAGTTTGAGTTCCATGGCATCCTGTGTAGACACATTCTGCGGTTTTTCACACAGAAGAATATCAGGACAATCCCCGATAAATACGTCCTGCCACGTTGGACGAAAGGTGCAAACAGGTTGCACGGTACCATTTCCTTTCCGGAGCACCCGTATACTGACTTTGAAGAATCAGAGACGTTGCGGTATAATCATCTGGTGACGATGTTCACCCGTTTGTCCGTAAAGGGTGCTGCTACAATGGTCGGATATAAACATCTCCTCGAGGTAGCTCAGCAGCAAGAGCCCATCGTCGACCAATTGGAAGCAGCTTCAGTCAGCAATGCGGTTGACACCGAGCCTACGACGGGATCAGAAGATGACGAGCCGGGGGAGGGAGCCGACAATGATATCCGGCCTTCGGATCCAATTATATCGCAAACGAAAGGCCGCAAGAGATCTACGCGGATGAAAAGCTCTATTGAGACGGCAACTCAACCAAAAAAGCTAAGAAGGTGTGCATTGTGCAACAAAATGACAGACCACGACAAGCGGAACCATTACAAGGCACTGGGGATAAGTCCAGTGCCTTTGCAAGACGGGGAAGAAGATGATGCCGAGGATGAGGACGAACAAGCTGCAGTGGAACTTTAGTGTACTGAATATTTTGTAATAATCTTTTATGAGCCATCAAAAGTGTCGGACATTTTGTAATAATATTTTAGTAATGACTCGTTTGTAATAACCTTTACAATCATTTTTTTATACGTGATTTCTTACACTGTCCGCTACACTGCGCAGCACAACATTAGAAACCTAAGGTATTAAAGAATACCCCCCCTACAACACTTAGTTTTTTTTTTGTTTTGGTTTACTTCTCTGCGTCCGCTATACTATGTAGCGGACGGACCCACAGAATACCCCCCCTCCAACACTTAGTTTTTTTTTGTTTTGGTTTACTTCTCTGCGTCCGCTATACTATGTAGCGGACGGCCCCGCAGAATACCCCCCCTACAACACTTAGTGTTTTTTTGTTTTGGTTTACTTCTCTGCGTCCACTACATAGTATAGCGGACGGCCCCGCAGAATACCCCCTACAACACTTAGTTTTTTTTTGTTTTGGTTTACTTCTCTGCGTCCGCTATACTATGTAGCGGACGGCCCCGCAGAATACCCCCCCTCCAACACTTAGTTTTTTTTTGTTTTGGTTTACTTCTCTGCGTCCGCTATACTATGTAGCGGACGGCCCCGCAGAATACCCCCCCTCCAACACTTAGTTTTTTTTTGTTTTGGTTTACTTCTCTGCGTCCGCTATACTATGTAGCGGACGGCCTCGCAGAAACACTGATTATCGAACACTTGGTTATTTTTTGAACACTTGCCCTGCAGATAGACAGATATCCAACACTTGGTTTCCCACCGTTAAATCATATCGGTCAATAAAATCAATCGCATTCAATAAATTTTTTTTAAAAAAGTGTTGTAACGTTACAATGTGAATTGGGGAACATCATCTCTCGCGGGAATGATGTTCCTTACACGGATTTACAATAAACCTAATAGCTCTAGGCCGGCCATTCATAATTTCCAAGCAATCCTATACCTAAAGTCTTGTATGCATTCTTCGCTCCAGACAGTCTTCTTGAGGCTCTCAGACCGGCAAATGTAATCCATGTACATGCAGAGGAAGACGCCGCAGTCCGAGGAATTATGTTGCTTGGGCCTACTCCTCTTCAATCGGAAAATAAGGACCGGCCTGCGCGATACCTTCTCCCGACGCCTACCATTGACCAGGGCAGCAAAAAGATTCTGCGAGAACCATAATAAGCATTAAACATAGCTAGCAAAATAAGATTAATCAGTTTTATAATATGCAAGTTACAACAAGAAGGAAACAGGATCTTACCATGGCATCCAACTGGCCTATGCCTCGGTACATATCAATCACAGGCATCACGTCGGTATCATCGTAGAGACTGTCGACGACTGAAACCGTGCTCTGTAATGGTTCGTAGCAAACCAAGTACCAGTGGGCATTCCCTAAAAAGGGGATTAGAAACACGTCGGCAACACTTGCGCTCACTGGACTATCCCTAGCAAGATATGCTTGTAGGTTAGGGGACGGTTTCCACTGGGCCATGCCTCTCCCCTTCCTTGCATTGCCCCAGTCGTGCCACTCTTGTACTAGGAGCTGATGAAAAAAGCATCCAAGATAAACACGCGCGGACCGATGTTTGGATGCTCCCGACACCTTCGCCTCAGAATTTGCACGTAGTGCGAGATGACACCGCTGTCTAACCAAGCTCCCGGCGCCAGCGAGGCGATCTCTGTCCAAGAGGCATTGTAATCCAAGCCCTCGGGGTGATCCATGTCATACGACGCTCCGTCTTGGGGGGCCCCGCTAAAATAACGGGCTCGGATTAGATCGCATTTATGCGGCTTTAGGGGCCTGGCTGGATGCCCTTTCGGATATTGCCCTCGGGGGTCGATCGGGGGATATTGGCCTCCAATTCCTTCTTCGGCCGGCTGATATTCCCCTCCGGGGCCGCCAACTGGTCCCGCCCAGGGGACAATGGGCAGTGCCTCGGAGAAACCGTAGTTTCCGAAAGGAAAGTCTTGCGTGACTTGAGAGAGGGGTTCCGGGAACAAATTGAAGGAGGGGCCGCTGTAATCGCCCCACGACGCTTGAGCCTGTCCCATCCCTGCTTCAGAGGTACCACCAACTCCCTGACTCACCCCTGAAGCCTGTCCAGAGGGATCACCGTATCCCTGGCTGACGCCCGTATAACCCATTCCCGGGCTTACTCCCGAAGACTGGCCCGATGCTTGGCGCAAAAAATTCCCGCAGCCTAAAGCCAATGTCGCAGCCTGTTGGCAAAGATCCTCGCCCATTGCGCTCACCAGATCCCTCCGCTCACTCAACTTCTGGAAGAATGCAAGCGAGGCATTAACCTACATCCAAAGAGATAAAAAATTAAGTAACTTCAATCAGACATTTATATTCAACTAATTTGGTTCAAGTCAGACTTGTTGGGCAACTTACGAGATTGTATGTCATACGCTCATCGATCTGACCCCTAGGCGCATACCTCTCCCCACGTTCAAAGTTTACAGGGGCTACTCTCCTCCGCGTGATGCGGTAGTACCACTCATCGTACTGATCGATGCTGATAACGGGGTCTGGCTCCGAGACGATGGCCGCGAGTGTGTCCTGCCAAGAAGTCCAAAGCTCTATTTCGGCCGCGCAAACTAAATGTACTCCACTACTTAGTTTTTTCTACACTTATTAGTTCCACCTCTCCAACACTTAGTTTTTTCTACACTTAGTCCAAACTGTCCGCTATATAGTATCGCGGATATACTTACCGCAGAAAATGGTTGGCACGGACCAGACATTTAGTTTGGCACGGACCAGACATTTAGTTCCCGACCTTCCCGAACCCCGGCCTAAGCGGAGGGCCTTATATCCGCTATATATATAGAGCTATACAATGTAGCGTAATGTAATAAATTGGAATAAATTGGCGCCCGTAATGCAGTTTTAATAAATTGAAATAAATTGGCCCCGAAGACTTGTTTTAGCGACATAGTACTTTAATGCTATTTTAATAAACTGACGCCCGAAGACTTGTTTTAGCGACGGAATCAACAATCTCAATTTTTCCAAAAAATAATGTACGATTCATAATCAACGATCTCAATATATCAAGGCAACAAAAAAAGGCACAATTAAGCAAGAAAAAATTTGAAAACATAATAAACAAGAACATAAATTTTATTATTATAATAAACTATGGTTCACAAATGGGGTACGAAAGCTTTTCACAAGCGCTCCTATCAAAGATTACAACTTGAAAATCCCACCACCCAAGGTGTTCGAACACTACAAAGTCCCCGAGTTCGAGGCCATGCTGGCGCACGAAGACGTTCCAACCCTCTGCGAATTCCTTTTTTTGGGATCGGCCGGGCTTCAGCTTGATTTCAACCTGCCATGCCCCCTTGCGGCTATATAATCTTGCACTATCATGAATTGTTGTAAATTGATTGGTAAATGCTTCCGGTATGTCCTACCAAACACAAAATACAAAAAATAGGTTAGTTTTGGTTAAGAAAAACAAAAGATCAAACTTTTAACACACGAAAATACAGAGAAAGAGAAAGAGGGATAGCCTACAAGTTCATGCTCAAATCCCGGCATCATGAATTTGAAAAAGTGTTTGCCTACCAGGTGCAAGTTGCCAATATAATCGTAGGCGTAGGTGGTCTCCGATCCAGAAGCCATTGAGATCGGCGTTGAGGGGAGGACGGTGGTGTCGGCGGAGATGTGGGTGACCGGAGATGTGGGTCGCCGTAGATGGGGTAGCGGCTTGGGTTAGATGTTTTCGAGAGAGGGGACACCGTCCGCTACAATAATATATATATATATATATATATATATATATATATATATATATATATATATATATATATATATATATATATAACCCCGATCTGATTAAATATTTATAACAGGAGAGAGTTGACGAAGGGACGCCGTCCGCTACATTGGAGATTTCCCACAAAGCGGACACTGTTGACGCCATACAGATACCGACGGGACAGTTCTCGGGGCTCACGCCCGAGACTTTATAGGCGACCGAGAGGACAGGTCCTGACATGTGTCAGCCTAGAGATCGTCCGCCATACAGTATGGCGGACGCCTTTTTCCTGACACATGTCAGGAACAGAAAGGCGTCCGCGAGACAGTCTCGCGGACATGGGAGGAGGGCAAAAAGGTAAAAACCCCGTCCGCCAGACAGTATGGCGGACGGGGTCCAGTTTTGGAAAAAGGCGCGATCTGGACCGTCCATCTTTCAGGATGGACGGTCAGATCGCGCTAGCAACTTCTCCTATTTTGCTAGCGCTATCAACGGATATATATATATATATATATATATATATATATATATATATATATATATATATATATATATATATATATATATATATGCCGAAGCTGAGAAAAGATGACCACGTCACCTCCTACGTGGACATCCTTTTAACTTGCCATGTGGACTTTCCTATTTTGACTTTTGAAAACATTTTAAATTTATTCACCCTTATAATAATGATTTGGATTTTTTTTCTCTCCCTCTCTTTATTCAATTTGATTTGAATTTCTTTTTCCCATTTGAAATTTAACTAATTAAACAGATTTTGTATTTCTCTCTCCAGTGTTAACATGTCTCATTTATAAATTTTACTTATTTCTTTGCAATTTCACTACTTCCTAAGTTTTTGTCAAAACTGATTCTCTATGTATTCCTTTTAATCTTAAATCTTTTTTATTTTTTAAAGATGCCAAATATTCTCTATCAGTTTTTCTTTCTAACTAAGATAATCTCCCTCCTTTTAATTCATTACAAGTTTATATACATAGTTTACTCTCCCATTTTATTTTCAGTCATTGTTACATATATCTACTCTTTTCTTAGTGATCTTCAGTAATACAAACTTCAACATAAGAGTTATTATACTTGGAATTATCATTATTATTGCTTTTAGTTGGGATATACTATTTCTATCATTTCATATATTATTTTTCATCTTCATTTGTTGTTAAAATCTACCAATTATTACTCAAGTTCATTTGTAATGATAAAAATATGTATGAAAACACATATAAAAAAGGTGAAACTATTTTTTTTAATTGTTTTTTTTGTCACCACCAATGTTGTTATTGTTATTAGGCATATATGTATGAGATATCTCAATCAGTACTTTAACTGTTATTGCTCTCACGTGCAACGCACGGGATCAAAACTAGTGATAATGAAAAGTTAATGCCATTTAAAGTCATTAGTAAAAAGATATTTTCTGGTGCAAACATTGCCCATGGCTCAGGCAAAATGAATACGTGAAATTTGTGAAAGTCATATGTTTCAAAGAAAAAGCATTTTCAATAGCCTTGCACTCTTCAGAGTGAAAGTATTTTTACCATCAATTAGTTATTGATTGACTTTAACTACACCAAGATAACATTGGAGTGTATTAAAAGGAAACATTTTTCACAAATAACAGCATTGCACTCCTCGAAGTGGAAGCATTTACTTACTTTCGCTTTCAATAGTCTTTCACTATCGATAGCCTTGAATTTTTATTTATCTATTAGCGATCTATGAAGCTGCACCATCTTTCTTAAGACTTGCTAGCTACTTCTTCTTGCTCCTTTGAACATAAAATTTAAAGAAACGCTAACATGATCGATCAACCATACCAAGTCTACTAGTTTTCTTATGCAACCCACATATCCAATATAAGAATTAGTTTTCCAAGTCTACAAGATGGAGTAGTATTTAAATTCTTGCACTTTACGGTATTTATAACACATAAATCCTCGACTTTGCCAATAGCAAATTACTTGATCGTGATTTCAGAACACCCGTTATTTAAGTCATTCATTGGATAAGCTTCTCCCCTTGTTGATGAAAGGGACTCCTCTATGCACTTAGCCATAGCAGGGCCACACACTAATTGATATTATTTGTGACTATTTTTGGAACTACAATTACAACTTTCGACATAAAGGGTTGTTATATGCTTTCAATAGTAAAAGGGGCGCAATTTTTCCCTTCAGTCGTACTATCCTTTTAACTTTTTTCAATAAAGGACATATGATCCAACAGTGATGTAAGTTTCAACCGATAGTATTTATGAATTCAAATGATTTTTTCACAACATGAAGTTGTAACACAAATCTTTAATAATTGCAATCTGTGAAGTTTTCTTCATCAATTAACTCACTTGTACTGCTAAAAAATAACATTTGAAGTTGGCTATTATGAAACGAGTACTCTTAATAGGTAGGCATGTTATTTTAGTACCCATGAATTGGTTGTAGCCATCTTCAAAATATTGTCTTATCTCAACCATGAATTGGTTCCGGTCACCTTCAAAATACTATCTTATTTTGGCCACGTTCGTTATCATTTCATTTTCAATATTCAAAGACTAAGTACTTGTTTGTACTTTTCAACCTCAACAGTCGTAGAAAGGAACAATTCTACTTCTTTCTCTCTCCACCTAACTCAATGAGTCAAAGCCCATCATTCTTTCAATTCATAAAATCAATCCAGGAACTGGCCCTTAATTCATCAAATCGGGCCTGAAATTTTAAAAAATTATTTGAAAAGAATTTTTAAAACAATAAGAGTTCTAATACTTGGCATTTTTCACTTTCAGAGTAAAAGGGTCTTACCGGGTTTGCCAATATTCGCCTTAGCAGGTAAACTCCCTTTTGTGCCGGTTACTGAGGGCTTCTTTCAAGATGAAAACTTTGACAGAAACTAAAACAAAAGTAGAAAGAGTGCGCACCAAAGAAAAGACCCCAAAAAAAAAAAGCATTTAAAATAGTGACCAGTGTTTATAATGAACAGATGGGTCTCTAAGATGGAAATAAAGCGTCTAAAAAGTTAAGGAAAAAAGAAAACAAATACTTGAAATCAAGTATTACTTTTACATTGGGTCTTTCAACAAGTTATTATACTACAACAAGACATTAAAATATAACTACCAAATAAATTCTCCTAGAAAATAACTACCCACTAGCAAATAACTACTCCCGATGCTCCTAAATGGGTAACTACTCTTCATAAAATAGGCACGAGTTAGATTCGTCCATGAAAAAATAACTTTCAAATTTGTATCCTTAAAAAGTTAATGTCGTTTAGTGATCTTTAATTAATGACAAGTCATTTGTAAAAAAATAGTTGTTGGCGCAAACAAATGGGTGCATGAATGCGACTGCGCGTGTAGATGTGTGTAAGCCGTTGTCTGTGAAATTTGGTAGTGGGTGCGCCAAAGTGCCACCTTAAACTGCTTGACCAAAAAAAAAAAAAGGGCATGGAGTGAGTTATGTCACGTGAAGGAACAAAAAGAGGATTTACATCTTTATCGTTGATCAGGTGAATAAATACACACACACACTATTATCTAAAAATAATCAAGTTATTAATGACTGGACGAAACCAAGAAATAACCCCTCATGTGCCACATTATAGAAGATCTCCTTTAAGATCTAACAATTTCATATATATATATATATATATATATATATATATATATATATATATATATATATATATATATATATATATAGCGAATATGTTGCTAGCCTTAGACAAGTTGCCTAAGGCTAGCGACAAAAGCTACGTCGTTTTGCACTTTTTTTATAATTCCTCTTTTTTTCTATTTTTCCTCTCTTCCTTTCATTTGTTAGATATGAGTGAATTATATTTTTATTTGGTTTAGTAATTCTTTCTTGATTTATTTCATTATTATAAATGTATTTATGAATAATTTTGTTTGTGGTTCGGCATGAAAAAGGGATCAAGATGGGGGGGGGGGGGGGAAATATGAAGCCTTTAGGCTATCGAGCCTTCTTTAAGCGGCAAATAGGGCACACACCAACAGTCACCCCATCGTCGGCCGGCCTCCACACTGGCCACTTCCATTTTCCACCTCCGTCGTCGACCATCCTCTGTCATGGCTATCAACATGCGAGCCCTAAGCAAGGGAGTCCTTTCACCACCCTAAATCCCATCTTCAAACCCGTCACCACCCTAAATTGCCGGCATGAACCCATCGCTGCCCCATCACTGGTGATGCTTAATCTTCACCGCCAACACCATAAACAACTAGTAAGTTACCATCTCACACAACCGTCGAGACCCACTGCTACCTGCCTTCTCTCATCTCGCCACCACTACTCTGTTGCCGGCGACAATCACCTTCAAACCCAACCCCATCCAACACCCAAAATCCGCACCCACATCAGCCGCCACCAGAACCAACCTCTATCAGTCACCGCACTGCTCCATCACCACTGCACATACATATGCTATCCTCCAAACCAAATCCATGACCACCCCCATCAACACACACCATTGCACACACATCAGTGTCCCCACCCGTTACCCGCATACCAGAAATACCCACCCCCACCGTACCTTTGTTCAACCATTGCACATACACACTAGATTTTCTGTGTGGGTATATATGTTTGTTTGAAATTTAATGGATTAAAGTCTTATTTTGAGTTTTTGATTGATGGAGGAATCAAGTGCTCCCAATATGTTGTGCCTGAGTTTTGAATAATTGAGTTGTATAAGAAGCGAATTGAGGTTAACAGTTGGGGATTGGCTGATCTACCACAGTGGTGGGTTGCCACTGTGGATGCTGTTTGAGGCATCAATTGCTCCGGAGGTTATGTGGCTTTGCAGTGGTAAATAACTAATCTATAATGGTGGGGTTAGTGAGTCGCCGGTTTAGAGGCTGGCGACGATGGGGATTGGCTGATCTGCGGCAGTGGTGGTTTGGCTAATCTGATGTGAGAGTTATGGATGGTTCAGATTAAATCTTCTCCCTCAATAGTATTTATGGGACGCGATCTACAGCCTGCGCTTGCAAATTAGTTTTCTTGCCAACGCGATCTGATCGTCTACCAGTGATTTATGGACTGTTCAGATTAAATTTTCTCCCTCAATAGTGCTAGATATATATATATATATATATATATATATATATATATATATATATATATAGGGAGCTGATCCACTGCTAGCGCTAACAAGTTGCTAGCGCTGTTGGGCCATCCGCTACATAATGTAGCGGACGATTTTTTTCCCGTCCGCTACCCAAAATGTTCTGTAGATAAAAGGTCAGTTAAAAAATTTTGCCAATATTAAGCCTACCTAAACAAAGAGACAAGTTAGTTCTAGAGACTGACACTTCTGAAAATTGTTGAGATGCAGTATTAAAAGCAATACTCCCTGATCAAGCTAAAGAACAGCTGTGTGGATACTGGAGTGAAACCTTTAAAGATGCAGAAACTCGGTATCACATAAATGAAAAAGAGTTTTTAGCTATAAAACGTGGCATAAAATCTTTTTACATATTTCTAGTTTCAAAACACTTTCTTATCAGAACAGATAATAGGTGTTTTAAAGCTTTTCTTAAAAGAGACCTAAGAGATGTTAAAACAAGGTTTTATTGATGGCAACAATGGTTCAGTTATTATACTTTTGATGTAGAATATATTTCATCAGCCAAAAATGCACTTGCAGATAGCCTAATCAGGAAATTATGCTTTATAATGCAGGGAGTTGTTGTTACCCTAAAAAAGACTACTCAAAAGGCCTTAAAGGAAAGGTATGAAGCAGGAGATCCTGAAGTCGGTTTACTGAGAGAACCATCAGGAAAATTTGACTACTACGTCATTTACCCTAAAATGAAATATGACAGTTCTTTGTCATTCACAAATCCTCCCCCAGTAGCAGAAGAAGATGGTTGGAACTACCAACCCGAAAGCCCTAAAACAGGACGGTACAAAACTAAACGTTTAAAATCAATGCATAAGTTTTGGAATAAAGAGAGTGAGGTGGAAACTTCGACAGCAAGGCGCCCTAAACAAATGGTCAAGAAAATAAAAAATTACCATCCTAACAACAATGATTTAAAAAGAAAAGTGGCAACTGACGAAGATGAAAAATCTCCAAAGCAAAAAGCTACCATAACAGAAACCAATGATAATAAAACAAAGACGTTTTTCAATCCAGGGTTATGTGAAGAGAGTAAAAACTCTTTGAAAATGTCTAGCATTATCTAAGAGAAAATTACCGAAAAGACTTACGAAGAACCATCAGTCAATTAACTAATTATGTTAAGCACTTAGAAGAAAGGCTTAATATAAACAATGAAGAAGCAATGATAGTCCTACAAGACAAGGAAGAAAGAATTCGATTGCTAGAAGAACTAGAATCACTGCTTCCAGCTGATATCACTACAAAAATAAAAGAAGTAGCCAGGAAGAAGAATTGACACGAAGAGATCCTTCACAAACCAGAAATGAAGGCGTTCTTGAATTGGGATTATGGATGGCCAAGCCACACATTACCATCAGACAAAGTTGATCTTAAATAGATTGAACATGGACTTGTAGAGACATTCGAAATAAATCAAGATTATTATCAACTCATCGATAGTCTCTCGGCTATGTTAGATATGCTCTTGGAGTTATGGGATTTAGTCAACAGATTATCACAGTCCAAATACTATCAACACTGGCAGAAAGAAGCGAAACCAAATTCTACCAACCATACCAAATTTGGTTCATTTATCGATTCGCTAATAAAAAGTTAATGAATTTCTACCGACGACACAAGGATGAACTATGGAACACGTATGATTCGGAGAAAGACAAGATTGAAAGAATCAGTTATGTTCATGCAACCATTGAAACCATGGTAGCCGATCACATAAAAGCATATTTTTGTGATGGACGAAGGATAGTAATCCTGAAGTGGTGTAGAGCATCCATAGAGCCTTCCAAACAAGGTCAAGATCAGGTAATCAGACTCTATGAACAGTTCAACAGCCAAAGAGAAGAAGAACATGATCTACCTAGCCAAACTTTTAAGTTGTACATAAAGGTGCGGGACCACAGGATAGCCATGATAGAAATGGACATAATGGCCAGCGAAAAATGATAAAGCCAAGTGGTGAAGAGAATAAAGTTGTCTGCCATAATGAAAAAGAAAATGACCCTACAGAAAATAATAGAGGATTTTCACTATTGAAGAATCCTATGTGCCTGATCCTTTCATCTATAAAATGGGTCGAAGTAAGAGTTAAAAGGCAGAGGAAGTCTGAGAGATTGTGGAGTGTGTAAGAGTGTGAAGTAGTGTAAGAGTGTGAAAGTGTGCTAAGTTTTAGAGTGTGCAACAATAGAAGGAAACATTTCATTTCTATTGCTCTTATGTAATATTTCCTTACCAGTATAAATAAAGAGGCATTGTTTTAGTACGACGTTTTCTACTGCTCTTTTCAAACCAATATCATGGAAGTTTGAGAGCGTTTGATAATAGCCATTAGCCAAATCCGAGAAACGTAAGGCAACGAGCTGTGTGTCCACTTGGTGAAAAACTTGGATATCGAAAAGTAACAGGAGAAGCATGGCGGGCGTACCTTCAAGGACCAAGAGCAGCATCTCTGTAAGTAGTTTTATATCCTAATTTTTTTCTTTATAGTATATATTGTAGGTAACTAGGTATTAGGCTGCAAAAAATAATTTTTTTCCTAAAGTTTTGGGGCTAGATTGCAAATATGTTAAAGTACTAGGGTTATCTAACACTATTGAGGGAGAAGATTTAATCTGAACTGTCAATAAATCACGGATAGACGATCAGATCCTGTTGGCAAGAAAATTAATTTGTCAGCGCGGGCAGTAGATCGCGTCCTATATATATATATATATATATATGCTCATCATATAGAGGAGGATGGTGGTACAACTAAAGTTCAATGTTTGGTGTGAAATTTCTTCGTCAAAATTCAAGTGGATCTCAAGTTTCTTCGTCAAAATTCAAATGGATCTCAAGTTTCGATCTTCATTAAATTCAAGAGTGTATCCAGTTTCTTCATTCACAGTCAAGAGTGGACCAAGTTTGTTCATCCAATTTCAAGTGGGTCTTAAGTTTCATCTTCTAAATTATGGTGGTACACTGAGGGTTGGTTTGACAAAACTTTTTTTTTTGTTTCAGTTTTGAAAGAGCAGCTTATTTTTTTTTTTTACAAAAACAAGTGGGTGTTTGATAACCCTTGTTTTTTTTGAGTGTTTGGTAACCCTTTTTATTTTGACTTTTTTTTTTTGGGTGGTTTGCGGTGGCGGTGGTGGGACGTAGCGGTGGTCGACGGTGGTGGTGGCCAGCGGTGGCTGCTGGCAGTCACAGGCGGTGGTCACCGGCGGCCAGAGGCGGCTACCGACAGTCGTCGGCGGTGGTCTCCGGCTGCCGGAGGTGGCTGCCGGCAGTCGCAGGCGGTGGTCGCCAGCGGCAGGAGGTGGCTGTCGGCGGCCGGCGGTGGTCGCCTAAGGTGGCTGCCGGTGGTGGGAGGGTGGTGGTGGTGGTCTAAAAAAAAACCAAAAGTGAAAAAAAAAAAAAACAGTTTTTAGAGTTTTTTTTTTTACTCTTCAGTTTAAAAACTGATTTTTTAAATTGAAGAAGGAAAATGGTTACCAAACGCACTTTTTTTTTTCAATTTTCAAAACTAAAAAAAAAAAAAGAGAAAAAAAAAAACCGCGTCAAACGTGGCCTGAGATTGCTAAGATTTGGAGAATCGAAGTGGGTGAAAGTTACTACTAAAATTGTTTTGAGGAAATTCATACCGAGAAAATATCATGGGAAAAGTACCAAGGCCCGCTCACTTTTTCAAATACTTTTCGGCCATGTTAGCGACCAAGTCTCGAGTGGGCATGCGTAGAAGGATTAATTTAATGCCAATCTCATGTAAACACGTGTTATTTGTTTGTAATTAAAATAAATTATTTGGTGACTTATAGAAAGCTGACATGTGTTCTTTAAGGTATTAGCACGTGGTTGAATAAAAGGTTGCCACCCGTAATATGACGAAAGATTAGTGGATAATTGAATAGGCTGTCATATTTATCTTTTAGTTTGTCACAA
>JAVXUP010004936.1:0-24247 GCA_033070095.1 Escallonia herrerae | reverse complement strand
AAAGAGCCATAGTAGTTTTTTCACCTTTGGAGGCTCATGCGGCTCAAGTCTATACCAAGGAAATGTTTCGACAGTTTCAAGAGGAACTACTAAAGTCGAATCAATATGGCATGACAAAGTTGCACGAGTATTCCACCAGAGATATCAAGGTTTATGCTTTGACAAATGTGACGAACTTCGCCAATCCGTGCTCTTCGTCGGCTCCGAGGACCAGACGACATTTTACCGTAGCAGTTTGTAAGGACACCGGGTTGGTTAATTGCAACTGTCAACTGTTTGAGCATAAAGGTATACTTTGTCGACACGCGTTGAGGGTTTTGAGCGCCAAGAATGCTAGTGAAATCCCTCCACAGTATATCTTGGAACGGTGGACGAAGGAAGCCAATAGAGTCCACGGTCACATTCCTTACGTGCCCAATGTTTCAGTTGATTTCGAGCAATCTGAGACGCTGCGATATAATCACCTTTGTAACATCATGCACGGTTTATCAATGGATGCAGCGTCGACATTTGATGGGTACAGGTATCAAGTTGAAGCAGCCGCACGGGATAAGGCTAACCATGCACAGTTTAGGATGGCATTACCAGAAAACTGTGGACACTCCGACTACTCGGACAACTCCAGCCGGTAGATTCAATCGAGCTTCACAGCCAGTCATTGACGGCACTACCTACAAGGTGAGGAGGACGACATTTTTGATCCAATTATTTCTCAAACAAAAGGGCGAAAACGAGCAATACGCATGAAGAATCCGATTGAAGAAGCAACGGGTCAAAAAAAATTACGAAAGTGTGCGTTGTGTAATAAGATGACTGATCATGACAAGAGAAACCATTATAAAGTGTTAGGTATCGAACCTGGCAGTATGGTCGAGGAGGACGATGATGAGGAAGAGTGTTAGGGTTAATGTTTCAGTTGTATAAATTGAACTTTTATAATGTTTAAATTTGTGATTTGGTTTGTGGATTATTAATATTTTTGGAAAGGGGTTATTCGGGCACACTTTAGCCCCAATTCATAGCTTCCGAAAAATTACGTAATTTTTTTTGTCACTTTTTTTTTGCTCATTGCACCTTAGGCACGCTAGTTAGCCCATTTGTATGAATTTCGGCAAAAAACGAGACACATTAATTTTTGGGTTTTCCTAGGAAGGGCCTATTCGGGCACACTTTAGGGCCCAATTCATAACTTCCGAAAAATTACGTAATTTTTTTTGTCACTTTTTTTTTGCTCATTGCACCTTAGGCACGCTAGTTAGCCCATTTGTAAGAATTTCGGAAAAAACGAGACACATTATTTTTTGGGTTTTCCTAGGAAGGGCCTATTCGGGCACACTTTAGGGCCCAATTCATAACTTCCAAAAAATTACGTAATTTTTTTTGTCACTTTTTTTTTGCTCATTGCACCTTAGGCACGCTAGTTAGCCCATTGTCCAAAATCAAACAATAGTAATAATAAGGCTAATTCAATTTCAAACCTTAATATCCAAAATCCAACAATAGTAAGTAATAATCCATACGAATGTCTGCTAAATCTCAGGATAAGGATAATGGTAAGGAAGGCGTCTAGCTACACCCTTTTTCAGCTCCCAGGCTATCCTATATCTAAACGTCAAGGCATCGTTTTGAGACCACGTATCATATTGAGCACATCCGAGCGAGCTATGTAGTCCATGTACTTGAGGACGTAAATCCCGCAATCATGACTGTTATATTGCTTTGGTCGGTTTTGTATCGTCACGACCGTCCAAGGATCTATCATTGTTTTGCTCGTGATGGCTTCCCCCTTAAAATGTCGGCACGCTAGTGGAATGATAGTAGTCTGCATCCAACAATAAAAAAGAATCAAGCCTATGTAACAAGAAGAATAGACTATGAGCGAAGGTCAAGAAATATAAACTAACCACCGCATTGATGTACGTGGAGTACATCTGCGCCAGCTGCCGACCAGGTCCGTCTTCCCTTAGGCTATCGTATATGTGGACCACTTTATTCTCTGGAAAGAGAACTAATAGGAAGAAGTGGCTTGCATGAAGAGCAGGTAGCATGATTAGGTTCGCCTCAGCTAGCGTGACATTGATAGTCCGCGTTCAAGTAGGAAAGCACGTTTGCAGATGGTCGCCATTCACCCTTGCTTGTCCCTCGCATCCTCCTCCATTCTGTGAACTCCTTCATGCTATTCACCATGAAGGGGATAACAAAAGAGGCATACATGTTGAGCTTCAAAGTTTGGCAGGGGTTATAATTTAGCTCTCTAACACGGAGCAGATCTATATAAGCGTCAATGAGAAAATTTGAAATATCTGTATTCGGCGCCAACAGTCTTAGATCAGAGTGAGCTAGGAATCCCAAAATAGGAAAGTCTGTTGTAGCGATTGGCTCATGCCCAAAGTAGTGCCGGTCGATCCAATCCCTTTTGGCCGGACTCAATGGCTTCGTCGGTTGTCCTTTATCCGACCGGATGCTTGGGCGCGATGCCTGGATTCCTACTTGGGTCACCTGACTCTGGCGCTGAGAGTCGTACGCGTCAGGAGGCAAGCGACTAGACGGCTCCCACACCTGACTCTGGGGCTGATAGTCGTACGCGTCAGGAGGCAAGCGAGTAGACGGCTCCCACACCTGACTCTGGGGCTGAGAGTCGTACGCGTCAGAAGGCAAGCGACTAGACGGCTCCCACACCTGACTCTGGGGCTGATAGTCGTACGCGTCAGGAGGCAAGCGACTAGACGGCTCCCCTTGGTAACCCCGGTACGCAAGACTAAAGTTTTGAACTTCAGTCTTGTACCTCTCAATGGACCTCTTGAGATTGTCAGGAGCCTGCGCGACAAACCAGTCAAACCCCTCCAGCTGCTTGAACACCTCAGTGCCCTGGTCAACCTAAAAAACATGCATACAAAATATGGCTAATCATTTCAGGCATGGTAGATAAGGTGCGCAAATAAAAATTGAAACAACACTAGCATGACTTACAATGTTCAATGCCCAGAACTGGTCATAGATCTCACGTGGCGCATACGATGTCTTCCTCGCCTGGGAAGGGCGATTCACCCTCGTGCGCGTCACCTTGAGAAACCATTGCAGGTATTCCTCAATGCTGATGCCGTCGGCCTTCAGCGATACAAGGCTATCATATGTTTCCTGCCAGGTATTCCACTGTTGCACCTCGTCGCTCAACAAATTCAAGGCATCAGGCACCTCGAAGTTCGGCCCTCGACCACTCCTGTATGGCCGCATGTCTACAGCGGGTTTTGGTATCCCTTGTAGACAGCCAGCTTGCCTCATAGCTCGATCGGGCATCTGAAACTCACATACTTCGAAGTGAATAAGCGGCACCCGAACCAAACCTGCCAGCACGTACGACACCGGAAGTTGCCAACACCACTCATCCAACAGATGCATCACCTTGCCATATGGCTGCCACGTCACCTGGGATGCATTTAGTATCTCTAGTTCCCCCCGATAGAACTTTAGATGGTGGTGCGGGTCTACCCGTCTCCTCCGGTTGGTCGTAGGCCCCCAGGCCCACACCCTAGGCCACGTCTCATCGGAATATACCAGCGGTTGTGGACGACCCGTGGGTAGCCTCTCGTAAGACCAAACCTGTGAATGCAAACATTATCTGGAATTAGCACATTAATGCACGAATATATTGACACGTCAACCAAGAAAATAAATGCTCAAACCTGTAATAGAGTGAGGCAGGCGGCAATGGACTTGGCACCCTTTCTCGTAGCTTATGCAGTGCTCGATATAGGTGCGCAAGGACAGCTGAACCCCACGAATACGAGTATACCTCCTCAAGATCCTCCAAGAACACCATATACTTCGGATGCACCGTGTTTTTCGAATGCGTCGGAAGTAATATAGCTCCAATAATATACAGAAGGAATGCCTTCGTATACGTCACGAAATCGTGAGGAGTGTATTCATCCGGTAGCACGCCATACTGCTCTCTCAGCCATTTAAGTTTGATGCCGTTTGTTGTAAGAGCTTCCCTCGGAATTCCCGGAAAATACTGCCTAGCCATCTTCGCTATGGATGCAGACGTTTTGCTCGAAGTAATGGGTTTGCCGTGACATGGGATTCCAAGTATAAATCCGACGTCCTCTAATGTAATAGTCATTTCACCAAACCGGAAGTGAAATGAGTTCGTCTCGCTCCTCCATCGTTCAACTAGAGCGGATATAAGGCAATCGTCGTGTCGAGACCAAATCCCAGGATCGGTGAACATAGATAAATTTTGACGGTGTAATAGTTGTATTTGTTCCTCGTTTAGTACCCACTCTTCAAGGTGACTTGTGCTTTGAATTGTTTCCAAAACACCCCTATCGACACCGTCAAATACGTGCCTCGCGACGTGGTCATCGTCATCGTATAGGATTGATGTATCATGAGGTCCGGGGTTGAAATCCATATATCTAAGAACAAAATATAATCGTAAACCAACTTAGCGTCCATAATATTTACATTCCAAAACTATAACTGGATCTTTAACCTAGCTTACCAACGCATTAGCAATAGTCATTATCTCATTATTTCAATGTATTAAAACAATTCCTCACTTCTCACCACTCCGAACGCTTAATTACGCTAGTTCCCTAAAATTTAGCGCCAACGTGGTTATTTAGCAATATACCCCCTGATGGCCGCTACACCCCAACACCTCAAAACCGCTTTAAAACCACTTTTTAAATGTATTACATCAATTATATACCAAATATTTCCTTTATCAAATTTTAAAGGGGATGAGTTACCAAAACACCCCAACTTATGCAAAATACCCCCTGGCAGCCATCGCCCCAACAAACATTTCATTGGTTCCCGAACTAAAAGTCATTCAGAAAATTTTACAATGTTCAATTACCAAAATACCCCCGATGAGCGGCAAATTACCGAAATGCCCCCAGGGGTTCATTATCACCCTAACGCCCAAAACCAGCTTCAAAACAACCTTTCAGGTGTTTTACTTACATTTCTGGACTAAAAAGTCCTTTGAAAAACTTAACACCGTAAAATTACCAAAATACCCCTCTCGGGGTGGCAAATTACCAAAATGCCCCTGGCATCAAAAAATCTCAAAAGTGCTTTAAAATGCTATTTTAAGCTTCCTGAATTCATTCTTGATCTAAAAAGTATTTTACGGATTTTTCGCCCAAAAATCCCGAACCGGTGTCCGGATCGAGCGCTTAAAAGGGCCGTTCGGCCAAAAAAATAGCTAACGACTTCGGAATGGCCCGAATTCCTGGGGAATGGAACTTCCCAACATCCTAGGGTTCTCATAAAAGTTTCGCGCGAAATCGCGCTAGCTTGATATTTTAAATTACACTGCAAAGTTACAAGGTTCCCCGTATCAGTTAACCCCTTTCCAGTCTTTGGAAAAATCTGAAATTTTTCCCTGATATAGATCTTTTAAAAATAACTAGGGTCTCTTTTTTGCACTTTGGCAAAATCTAGCTCTAGCTATTTTTTATAAATTGTGAAAAACTGTCTAATTAAGTTTTCACCTTTAGCGACAATTACGTTTCGTATTCACATTAAACACACATAGTGTTACACCCTAGGAACACACATAGTGTTAAAAATTATTTCCTCCAGTTGTGTTACAATGTTCAATTACCAAAATACCCCCGATGAGCGACAAATTACCGAAATGCCCCCGGGGGTTCATTATCACTAACGCCCCGCAATCAGCTTCAAAACAACATTTCAGGTGTTTTACTTACATTTCTGGACTAAAAAGTCCTTTGAAAAACTTTACACCGTAAAATTACCAAAATACCCCTCTCGGGGTGGCAAATTACCAAAATGCCCCTGGCATCAGAACAATCTCAAAAGTGCTTTGAAATGCTATTTTAAGCTTCCTGAATTCATTCTTGATCTAAAAAGTATTTTACGGACTTTTTGCCCAAAAATTCCGAACCGGTGTCCGGATCGAGCGCTTAAAAGCCCGTTCGGCCAAAAAAATAGCTAACGACTTCGGAATGGCCCGAATTCCTGGGAAATGGAACTTCCCAACATCCTAGGGTTCTCATAAAAGTTTTGCCTGAAATCGCGCTAGCTTGATATTTTAAATTACACTGCAAAGTTACAAGGTTCCCCGTATCAGTTAACCCCTTTCCAGTCTTTGGAAAAATCTAAAATTTTTCCCTGATATAGATCTTTTAAAAATAACTAGGGTCTTTTTTTTGCACTTTGGCAAAATCTAGCTCTAGCAATGGTAAGAACAATTTGAAATTAACAATGAATTATAAGAAAATTCGAAATACTTACTTGCTTTAAACTTGATATATTTTAATCTTCTAGCGGTTATCCACCGATTTTTGACCGTAGAATATTTTTGTTAATGTTATTGTGGAGATTATGCAGGTAAGATTTGGAGTATGAAGAAGATGGAAGAAAGAGTTGGGAAAGATGATGTAGAGTGAAAGAGAGGGTTCTGTCCAGAAAGAATTGGGGAGAACGGATTATAGAGAGAGAAAAGCGAGGGAAAGAGAAGAAAGAAGACCCGTGAGTCTGAACATCTCAGACTCACGGGTTTTCTTTCTCTATTCGTGCCACGTGTTGCGGTTTGGGGGGGGGGGGGAGACTTTAGCAGCGAGAAGCCAAGTGTTGCGCTGGGGGGGGGGGGGGGGCAACTTTAGTAGGGAGAAGCCAAGTGTTGCGGTGGGTGAGGGGGGGCCACCTTTGAGGAAAAAGCATGAAAAAAAAAAGCCAACACTTTCTTGCGGTTTTTGTGTGGGGGGGGGGGGGGGGGGGACGGAAAAAGTAAGATAAAAACAGGAAAAAAAAAACAGCAACACTTTGTTACGGTTTATTTTTTTGGGGGGTGGGGGGGGGGGGTGGGGCCACGACAAAAGTAGGAAAAAAAAACCGCAACACTTTGTTGCGGTTTGTTTTTGGGGGGGTGGGGGGCTGAAAGTAATGATGGGGGGGGGGGGGGGGGGCACCTGAAAAAAGTAAGATGGTTTTGACTATTCGAGTAAGGCTATGACAATTCAAGTTTATCAAAGCATACCGGCAAAATGGAACTATGATGATTTAGCGATTTGGTGCACGCTACCCTGAGCGGGTGTATCACTTACCTTTGTGGTTTGCAGGCGTCTTCTTTAATCTTTGTGGGAAACTTTTGTAGGATTCATGTAGACAGCTATTGAAAAACATGCATCAGATTATTTAGCCAACCCCAGTTAGTTTGAGGAAAAGCTGAGCGGAGTTGTGTAACATAGTTTCTTCTTCGTAAGATGCCATTGTCTTGACGGAGTTTTAGCATCACCAAGAATTTAAAATAGAAGATGCCTTTTTCTCATTCAAAAATTCTCTGAGCACCACAAGAAGTTTTGGCTGTTAAGCTTTTGAGAGGCAAGGCAGAGTAAATAAAGCTTTAGCAGTAATGTGTGCAAAACGATGCGTGAAAATTATTGAACATGAAAAGCTCTTAACATTACATGTACACTGTCTAAAAATTAATGCTTTCACCTAAAACTTAGAAATTAGTGAATGATGCACGCCCCTGATCTCATGTGGAGCAGCTGATTACTCAATTTTTAATGTCTTTTGTGGTAAGTTTAATCTATGAAATTTGTCAGCTGTTTTTGTTGTTTTTTTTTTTTGGGCGCGGGGGGGGGGGGGGGGGGGGGGACGAAAAAAGTAAGATAAAAATAGGAAAAAAAACTGCAACACTTTGTTACGGTTTATTTTTTTGGGGGGTGGGGCCACGAAAAAAGTAGGAAGAGAAAAACAGGAAAAAAAACCGCCCCTTTGTTGCAGTTTTTTTTGGGGGGGGGGGGGGGGGGGGGGCGAACGTAATGATGGGGGGCCACCTGAAAAAGCAGAAAAACAACCGCAACAATTTGTTGGGGTTTGTTTTTTTGGGGGGGGGGGGGGGGTGGGGGGCGAAAGTAATGATGGGGGGCCACCTGAAAAAGCAGAAAAATAACAACAAAGTGGTACCAAATTGTTTTGGTAACCACTCTGAAGATTTGAAGCTTAACATGTATCCCACTTATTTTTCGCAATTAATGGTGACCAGCATGAGAGAATTCACAGAATGAAGGAGGTGAGGGGCAGGCAGGGGTAAGTGGAAACCATCTAGAAACGTCTTAGGCGTGTTGAACTCGAAATATCAATGTCACGCTGCTCATGCGAACCTTATCATGATACCTTGTCATCATGCAAACCATTGGTTTTTATTTAGTTCTCCATCCAGCGAATAGAGCGGTCCACATATACGATAGCCTAAGGGAGGACGGACCTGGGTGGTCGCTGGCACATATGTACAGCTAGTACATCACTGCAGTGGTTAGTTTTTATCTGTTGACCTTGGCTCATAGTATATTCTTCTTATTACATAGGCTTGATGATATTTTTTATTGTTGGATGCAGACTACTATCCTCTCGCTAGCGTTCCAAGATTACTCGGGAGAGATGATCACCAGGAATTCGACGGTAGAGCCCTGGACGGTCGTGATGATACAGGACCAACCAAATCAATATAACAGTCACGATTGCGGGATTTACGTCCTCAAGTACATGGACTACATTACTCGCTCGGAGGTGCTCGAATATACGTCATGGACTAAGAAGGATGCCTTGACTTTTAGGTATTGGATAGTCTGGGAGCTGAAAAAGAATGAAGCTAGACGCCTTCATTACCATTATCCTAAGTAACGTGCCTAAGGTGCAATAAGCAAAAAAAATAATTTGTCTCGAATTTCGCCGAATTTCATAAAAATGGACTAACTAGCATGCCTAAGGTGCAATGAGAAAAAAAAAGTGACAAAAATTTACAAGATTTTTCGGAAGTTATGAATTGAGCGCTAAAGTGTGCGCGAATAGGCCCTTCATAGGAAAATCAAAAAAATTATTTATCTCCATTTTTGCCAAAATTCATAAAAATGGGCTAACTAGCGTGCCTAAGGTGCAATGAGAAAAAAAGAAGTGACAAAAAAATTACAACATTTTTCGCAAGCTAAGAATTGGGCGCTAAAGTGTGCGCGAATAGGCCTTTCATAGGAAAATCAAAAAAATTATTTGTCTCAAAATTCATAAAAATGGGCTAAATAGCATGCCTAAGGTGCAATGAGTAAAAAAAAAAGTGACAAAAAAAATTACAAAATTTTTCAGAAGTTATGAACTGGGCGCTAAAGTGTGCGCGAATAGGCCTTTCATAAGAAATCCAAAACAATTATTTGTCTCAAATTTCGCCGAATTTCATAAAAATGGGCTAACTAGCATGCCTAAGGTTGAGAAAAAAAACGTGACAAAAAAATTACGTTGTTTTTCGGAAGCTATGAATTGGGCGCTAAAAGTGTGCTCGAATAGGCCCTTCATAGCACAACCAAAAAAATTATTTGTCTCCATTTTCGCCGAATTTCATAAAAATGGGCTAACTAGCGTGCCTAAGGTGCAATGGGCAAAAAAGAAGTGACAAAAAAATTACAACATTTTTCGCAAGTTAAGAATTTGGCGCTAAAGTATGCGCGAATAGGCCTTTCATAGGAAAACCAAAAAAATTATTTGTCTTAAATTTTGCCGAAATTCATTAAAATGGGCTAACTAGCATGCCTAAGGTGCAATGAGCAAAAAAAAAAAGTGACAAGAATCCTAAAAGTGAAAAAAATTATAGAAGGGGGGGGGGGGGGGGGGGGGGAAGGGAAAAGGACAAGGGGGAGGAAAAAGGAAAGGACATACCAACCGCAACACTTTGTTGTGGTTGGGGGCTTGACACGGGAGGGGGGGGGAGGACATCAGGGGGTGGGGGGGGGGACCTTTCGCAAAAAAAAATGATTAGCAACCGTAACACTTTGTTGCGGTTGGGCACTAAGGGTCTGGATCGGTTCCCATATATATATATATATATATATATATATATATGGGAACCGATGCAGACCCTTAGTGCCAACCGTGTGTGTGTGTATATATATATATATATATATATATATATATATATATATTCCTTCATGCACACTAAAATAAAGACTTCCCCACACCCACTGCCTCACGGCAGTGGGTCTTCTCTACTCCCCTTCCCCAATTTTCTTTTTGTCCAAATCTTAAATGCATGTATCCATAAACATACACACACATATAGGTTACCAAGCAAACATTTGTATACCCACTAATATATACATATATATATATATACACACACGCACACACAGTACACAACACGCCACAATGCACTAATACCTAGATCCTAAGGCACTGAAAATGGTAACTATGGCAGCTTCACTCTCTTGCTAACACAGATTCACACACCAACACATTACATACACCATACTCGGCTACCATGCTCACTGCCATGCTGCAGTGGGTCTGCTCCATCTCTCCTTATTTTTTTTTCTTTTTCTTCCCTCTCACACCCATTTGCCGTGACCACTACCTTCTCTTTTTCTTCTTCCATTTTCACTTACTCATGACATAAACACACACTTACTAGAAACCACATTTTCAAAATCCATTACAGACATGATTGTGGGTCTATATAGGTATATCCTTTCAAACTCATTACATTCTTTCAAACCATTCTCACCTATTTCAAAGCTTCACTTCCCACTGAAAATGGACATACAAATGAAAAGAAGTCTATCGCATGAACCGATCTGCTTGTTCACAGCAGCACTACTTTCCCATACCCACCATTTCACGCCCAGCACTAACACACAATATACGCATATATACACATCTACACACCACACCACACAAACGCACTCCCTGGCACACCCTACACACACACACACACACACACACACACTTTTATGCACCTCTACCTCACGATTTACTCACAATGCACACACAGTCACGCCCAACACTCCTGATGCACCTGCCAATGCATCCATCACGCACTGATACATACGCACAGTCTCATTTTTCCACCATTTCGTCCAAAACGCACCGTTTCTATCACCCACCAAAAAATTGATGATTCTCTTAGGACTTCTCCTTAAAAACTGTAAGCATCAGAGAAAAGGTTTAAGAGAACACTTACCGGAAGAGATTCGGTTGCCAGAAAATTCCCTTCTTCGATCTCCTTCCCTCCTTACGTTTCCTCTGTATCTCTCTCTTTCTCTCAATTGTGAGATTGGAGGCTGAAAGGGTGCCTTGGATGGCTACCCGTTATATATATATATATATGTGTGTGTGTGTGTGTGGGGGGGGGGGGGGGGCTTGTTAGAAAAAATAAAAGAAAACCTACACTCATTTGTCGCTAATTCTTTCTACCCAACCTTATTATTTCATAATAATCCAATAATAGAATATTTACGATGAATTTTATGTTAGAAAAACTATAAATGGGTTGTTGTGTCATTCCATTTGACGAATCGTCGCTAATAATTACATCGTTGCTAAAATTTTTGATTGTCAGTAAAAATATTTCAGTGCTAAAAATTATTTCGTGGTTAGAATACCCCTCGACGTTAACTAATAAAATATATCGTCGCTAAAATTTTTATAAACGTTAAGATAAATTTAAATTTGTCGCTAAAAATACACTTTAATTTATGAAGAGTATTTTAGGGTTTGGGGTATTACAGGACGAGGTACATCTCGGAGGAGCTGTCTACCCGGCCGAAGGGAACTCCCTGGCAGAGATAGTATCTTAGAGAGCAAGCCAATCCCGCGGGTGAGTCCTTGTGCCGGAACACTCAGAGCATTTCGAGGTAGCATCCCGGAGGAGCCGTCTACCTGACGGGCCGAGGTAGCATCCTGGAGGAGCCGTCTACCTGGCAGAAATAGAGTTGAAAAGCTCCCTGATGGAAATAGTGTCTTGGAGGAGTCGCCTATCCTCGCGGGTCAGTTCTTTTGTCGGAGCACTCGGAGCGCATCAAGGTAGCATCCCGGAGGAGCCGTCTACCCAACGAGCCGAGGTAGTGTCCCAGAGGACCCGTCTACCGGGCGAAAGAGGAGTTAAAAAGCTTCCTGGCAGAGATAGTGTTCCAGAGAAGTCGCCTATTACTGCGGGATGCTGCACACTTCGAAAAGTGGGTCGAAGCATGTTCCACGACCATGGCGATGTGCACATGGTGTGGTGAAAGGATGGACCAATGAAGGAACGTGGTAGTGTGACAGAGAGCCAAGGGGTGCGACTATATCGGCGGTGCAGCACATGGGCGCGGCGAAGTGTGTAAGGTGCCAGAGTAATATAGTGTGACAAAGAGTCAGGGGGCACGGCTGTATCTTCGGCACGGCGCATGGGCGCGGTGGAGTGTGTATGGTGCCTGGGCACTTTAGTGTGACATAGAGCTAGGGGGCGCTGCTATATCAGCGGTGTGGCACATGGGCATAGCGTAGTGTTGGAGATGGTGCACGAGTGCCGACGACGAGTGTCACAGAGACATCGCTCGGGGCGAAGGGTGACGAGTGTCATGGAGACGGAGTTCTGGGCGACAAGCAACAGGGCTCGCGGAGATGGTGCCTGGGAGATGGGGGTCACGGTGACGGCGGTGAGCACGAGCGACGGGGGTCGCGGAGACAGGGCTCGGGTGATGGACGACCAGCATCTCAGAGACGGTGCCCTGGTGACTGGAGTCACGAAGATGACGTCCGGGCGACGGGTGTCGTAGAGACGACATCTGAGCAACGGGCAACGGGGTTCGTGGAGACATCACAAGGGTGACCGGTGATAGAGGTCGCGATAACGGCGCGCAGGCGATGGGGGGCACAAAGATAGTGCCCGGGCGACGAGCGTCGTGAAGTCGATGCGCAGACGCGGGCGACGGATGTCTTGGACGATGCATGGCCCTTTGAATAGAAGTGAACGTTCTAAGGTAAGAGACCAAAGACCAACCCTTGGGGGAAGGCCAAGGCCGACCTTGAGGGAAGGCCATGGCCAACCCTAAGGGGATGTCGAGGCTGAGGCCAACCCCAATGGAAAAGCTAGGGCCAAGGTCGACCTCGAGAAAAGGCCAAGGCCAACCTTCTTAGGCAAGTGCATGACGCATTGATGGGCGACGTGCGACTGTTGAAGCTCGATGAGGCATTGTGCCAAAATGCATTTCTTAGTGACGAGGTAACATAAAAAAATGTGAGTAGTGCACATGACTTGAGCGTGCATGTTTTGACCGGTTGGAAGGGTACAATACTGACTGTTGCATGTGCCGATGTGTCGCGCAATATGGGACCCCCAGTGGGTTCATAGGTGTAGCCAAGATAGGTTGGGAACATAAGCCCCTACGTGTAGTGTGCGCAGAGGGGCAACCTGAGCGGGTGCTGCACACATGCTTGCAAGTTCATACTTAGAAAAATTTGTCATGTTTTTTGACCGGAGAGTCGCTGGCATCGTCTATGGATGACGAAAGTGAAGAGCATATGTCTCAAACCACATCTGCACCACTTACTAAAATTTTAGAATGGTTAGGCATTGACATGGTGGCACGACAATAGGGTGCTGGGGCGGGGTTGCGGTCGTAGGCACACGGGCAAAGGTGATGAACGTCAAGTGTCAGCGTACGGGCGCGGGCGACGAGGGTCACAAAGACGGTGCCCTGGCATCTAGCGTCAATCATCATTGAACGTCGAGGTGAAGAGTAGGTGGCTCGAGCCACCTCGTGCACCACCTACTAAAGCCTGAGTATGTCGGTACGATAGGCGCAGGGGCGGGGGCGGGCATAACGATGCCAGGGTGGTCGACGGGCATCCAAAGATGGCAAACGGGAAATGAACGACGTGAAGATAGGGCCCAGGTGGCAAGCATCATGGAGATGATGCCTAGGCAAAGGCTGTCCCAGAGACGGCACGCTGGCGACAGGGGTAGTAGAGATAGTGCCTAGGCAACGAGCGAAGGCGTGAGCCGAAAGTGTTGCCAAGATGGTGGTCAAAATGGTGAGGAGGGGGAAAGAGTGTGGTGGCCAAAATTTTTAGCTGCGTTCATCTTGGGTGTGATGCGAGGTCGAAGAGGGTGGCCTTGGTGACAGGGGCTGAGGGTGAAAGAAAGGGGAGGCTGAGGGGGTGGGTGTTGCTTTAGGGAGTTGGATGAAGGATAGGCCAAAGTTTGGTGGTTTGGTAATGGGAAGGGGCCAAGGGGGTGGTAGTCAAAGGTTGAAGGGATGGGAGGCCGAGGACAAGGCCGAGGGTGGAAGGGAGAGGGGGGCAGAGGCCGACATGGTTGTGGGTGAAAAAGAAGGAAGGATAAAAAGTAAGGGCGACAGCGGTGGCGTGAATCTGCCGCTGGGGAAAGGGGCTGGGGAGGGAAGAGATGGAGAGGGAAGGGGAATGGAGGACGCCGAGGCCGAGAGGGACGGGGGGTGGGTGGCCAAAGCCGAGGTGGTGGAGAAGGGAAAGGGAAAGGAAGGAAGGGCGTTTGGTGGTGGCTGCAGCAGCGCTAGGCCGAGGGGAACGAAGGACGGGGGAGAGAATGAAAGTAGAGAAGAGAGGTGAGGGTGGGGTCACCGGCAGTAAATGGGCGAAGGGGGACAGTCGGCCGAAGGCGAGGCCAAAGGAAACGGCGCTGCAAAGGGGCTGCGGCGTGAAGGAGGGAGAAAAAGATGAGAGAAAATTTGGGTTTTGGGAAAATGGGTCGGGTGGTTTGGGTCGTGGGTCGAGTTTGGGTAAGGGGTTGGGTGTGGGATAGTGAGAGAAAATGGGTGCGCGGGTCGGGCAGGTATTTGACCCATGGGGCTGCCTGCTTGTGTTTTTGTTTTTGTTTTTTGAATTTGAAATTTGATTTTTTTTGCAGCCCTAAGGAGGGAGCCCCTAAGAAAATTTTTCAAAATGTACATAAAGGGAGTGAGAGAAATGGGATGGGGGAGTATAAAAATTTTGATGGAAATGGTTCCAAGTATGGGAGGGGTTGGGGGTGAAAAATTTTGTTCAAAATTTTTCTAGATGTTGGAAGGAGCGTAGGATGGAAGGGTGAAAAATTTTGTTCAAAATTTTTCTGAGTGTTGGCCAGTGGATGAGAAGGGTGAGAGGCTTCAAAAATTGAGAGTGGAGTTCAAGGGGTAGGTTGGCATCGATGACCAGCTGAGTAACAGAGGCAGGGGAGGGTTGGCGAGACGTGTTGCATGCATACCTGGCAGGGGCGGTCACGAGGCCTGGGGGAATGTCGACCGACCAAGTCGAGACTTCGGTAGCGTGGCTCGAGCTATCCTGTGCACCACCTACGAAGTCACCGTGTATTGTTGGGGCAGAGGGTGAGGGAACTTGGCCTGCTTGGGATAGGGAAAAGGTGAAGCCCTTAAGGGAGGTGGGTGATGGTATCAAGGGTGGTGTCGTAGACTTGGGCAATAACAATGTAGCTTGAAAATTTTTTGAGTGTGGTAAATGTAACTTCATTGATAACAAAGATAGACACATTGCCTTAGTACATGGGGATGGCGTACATGAAAACTTTCAAAATGAAGGAAAAAATTACAATTGTGGAAAATGCACTAAGGCAGGCCAGGGCTTGGTCGGGTGGGTCATATGTCCTGCACTTAGAGTTTGAGTTCTCCGAACGTAATCTTGTCAGTGAAGGCAAACGTGAGGCCCCTGCACTACTTAAGGCCATGGCCGACCTTCCGATGATAAAGGCAGAAGTTGGGATGTGTGAGGTCTTCCACAGTTGGTTCAAATTTAGCATATGGAAAGGTTATGGTATTGTCGTTGATCCAGGTCTCGAGGAGAGCTCTGATAATCTTCAAGTCGCATGGGTATTCCGGGGTAGGCGTCGACTACCCTCTCTTATCAGGGTGCCCATCCATTCCTTGGGATTAGCGCTTGCGACTGTTGTCGTCGTCACTGGCTGCTTCTGCCGTCATAGCCAGGGCAATATGAGTTTGGGGCTTTGGGGTATTCGATGGGCTGATTGAGTCATAGGTGCATCGTGAAGCTTCCTTGAGATGTCCCCAAGACTGAAGCTGGAGGTTTTCAAGGTAGACCCTATAGGTGTATTTTATGTTCTTGATGCAAATAGGTACAAGGGTCTCATCCTTGCTAAAGTCAGTGCACTCCAAGCACTTGTGATGAAATCATGTTACGTAGGTGTTCAGGTCTTCCCCGGGGTTCTGGTGGATTTCGGCAATGTCAACGATGGTCATACGCTCTCTTTCTTAATAAAACTTGTCAAGGAAGAGTTGGACCATGTCAGACCAGGAATGGATAGTGCTATCGGGGATCTGGTGATACCAAGAGTAGGTGAGGCCAGTTAGGGACTTGTGAAATTCTCGAAGCTTTAAAGTCCCATCTTCCTCGTAGTGCTCTAGGGAGCCAGCAAAACGGGTGGAGTGCTCGTGGGCATTGCCCTCTTTACTGTGGGGGTGAATGCTGGTTGCTTGTACTTGACAGGGTAGGGCTTGGTAGTGAGGCTGCCAGAGTAGGGTGCATGGCCAAACAACTTAGAGGGGGAGTATGGTAAGGATAACTGCTTGAGACGGCGGAGGATGGTGTCAAGGTCATGTTTGCTGACATACAAAGCATGCAAGGGTTTGTGCCCTGTCGAGATGATCCTGGCACCAGGGCCCCCAGATGGGGCAACCTGAGGCATCGAGGGATGACAATGGTAGAGAAGGGTTGGTGGTGAGGAGAAACTCATTAGGGTATGGTTTGCATATGGGTAGTGTCAGCGACTGGAGGCTGATCGTCAGGTTGGGGCAACTGAAGCAAGTTAGAGGCATGAGTTGTATTTGGGTGTCGATGGGTTATGTTTGGGTTAGGCTCCATCTTTATTGAGTTATGAGTCTCCGAAGTACTTCGAGCAAGGGTAAGACATGGTAGCGGTGGTCGCGACACTGGGACTTGAGCAGTGTCCAGATCTAGCCCAGACCTTGAAGGCTGGATCTGAGTAGATTGAGATAGGGTGAGCTGTGGACACAGGGTTGGCAGCTCTGAGGCCTTGAGAAGTCGGTGATTGTGAAGTCAAGACTTGGATTGATTTTTGCATTTCTAAGATTACAGCCATGAGAGAAGATTGAGAGTCTTGGACTTCGGTGATGATAGGGGTAAGATGTTAGATTATGGCGTTGATAAATATGGCTACATTGGGTGCATCCATCCCAAGGGGAGGCTAGAGTTGGTTGTGGCTAGTCTACTCTTAGTCCTCGAGGTGAGGCTTTGGCTGGTAGTCCTCGTAGTCCTGTGTTACTGAGGCAGTTGCTTGGGTGTGTCAGGCAAGGGATGACCTGCACTGTAATGCTCACCTCCCAGCAGAGTCGCCAAAATGATGCCAAGAAAAGTGGGTTCACAGTCGACGTGGAAGTGCCACAAGGAATGCAGTTCGAGTTAGATGCCAAGTATAGTGATGTGGGACACAACAAGGCTAGAGCAAGGGCAAAGACCAAGGCTTCCCAGACAGAGCTTGAGGGTGGCAGTGCTATGAAGGCAATGGCGCAGAGTGAATACACGACGACAGTCACAGTCCGATGCTTAGGTCCAGAGTTAGGGTCCTGTATATTTCTCTCTCCAGGATTTTAGAGTGAAAAAGTGAAAGTGAGAGAATTCTGTCCAACCTCCTGAGGGTGGCAGTGCTACGAGGGCGATGGTGCGATGCGAATATACGACGGCAGTCACAGTTCGATACTTAGGTCCAGAGTCAAGGTCCTGCATGTTTTTCTCTCTAAAATTCTAGACTGAGAAAGTGAAAGATGTCGAAGTCCAAGAAGTCCCCAAATGAATTCTCAATACCTCTATTTATAGAGATTAAGATGATGATGTCATCACACAACACGTGGTGCTCCCAGATAATGACACGTCACCTAGGGGTCCACAGCTGTCGGTGCTCCAAGGACTGTCGAATGACATATTCACCCAGCCTGCCACGTATAGCGTCACTCTGTCTGTCTGGAAAGACTAGCTCCCGCAGCGTCGGTGTGGCCAAAGAACCCCCTTGATCTAGCCACCAATCCAAGCCCTTGTAGAATCAAATGACACGGGGTCATAGTCCCTAGGGGTGCCGATGCAAGCCCTCAGTTCTGGACCACGTAGGCTAGTCACGAAGATACCCTGGCAGAGATAGTGTCTCGGAAGAGTCGCCTATCCCGCGGGTAAGTCCTTGTGCCAGAGCACTTAGAGCGCATCAAGGTAGCATCCCGGAGGAGCCGTCTACCTGACGGGCTGAGGTAGTATCCCGGAGGAGCCGCCTACCTGGTAGAAGGGGAGTTAAAAAGCTCCCTGGCAGAGATAGTTTCTTAGAGAGTGAGCCTATCCCGTGGGTGAGTCGTTGTGTCGGAGCACTCAAAGCACGTCAAGGTAGCATCCAAGAGGAGTCGCCTACCTGACGGGCCGAGGTAGCATCCTGGAAGAGATGTCTACCTGGCAAAAGTGGAGTTGAAAAGCTCCCTGGCGGAGATAGTGTCCTGGAGGAGTCGCCTAACCTCACGGGTGAGTCCATGTGCCGGAGCCGTCAAAGTGCGTCAAGGTAACATCCCGGAGGATCCGTCTACCCGACGGACCAAGGTAGCATCCCGAAGGAACCGTGTACCTGGCGAAAGGGGAGTTGAAAGCTCTCTTAAGGAGATAGTGTCCCTGAGGAGTCGCTTATCCCGGCGGGATACTGCACACTCTAGAGAGTGGGTCAAAGCATGTTCCACAACCAGGGCAATGTGCACACGGTCTGGTGAAAGGATCGACCAATGTAAGGAGCGTGGTAGTGTGACAGAGAGCCAAGGGGCATGACTGTATCCGCGATGCCACACATGGGCGTGGCAGAGTGTGTATGGTGCCGGGGGCACTGTAGAGTGACAGAAAGCCAGGGGTGCGGCTGTATCAGTGGTGGGGTGCATGGGTTAGGTAGAGTGTAGGAGACAGTGCGAGGGCACGAGCGATGAGTGTCGCAGAGATAGTGCCTGGACGATGGGTGACAGGTGTCACGGAGACAGCGCGCGGGTGACGGGGGTCGCTGAGACAGCGCTCAGGAGACAGGAAACGAGCGTCACGGAGACAAAGCCCAGGCGACGAAGTCGTGAAGGCGACGTCCAAGGCAATGGGTGACAAGGGTCACGGAGACGGTGCCCGGCTGACCGGCAACGGAGGTCGAGGTGATAGTCCTCGAGTGATGAGCATCGCGAAGTGGGCGTACGGACACTGGCGACGGATGTCGCAGACGATGCATGATCCCTTTAAGAGAAGTGAAAGTGCTAAAGGGGGAGGCCAAAGGCCAACCCAAAGGGGAGACCAAAGGCCAACCCTTGGGGGAAGGCCAAGGCCAACCCCAAGGGGAGGCCGAGGCCGACCCCGAAGGGAAGGCCAAGGCCAACCTCCTTGGGCAAGTTCCATGACAGGCCGACGAGCAACGGGCGACATGCGACGGTTCGAAGCGTGATGAGGCATCGCGAAAAATGCATTTCTTAGTGCCGAGGTAACGTAACAAATTTGAGAAGTGCACGTGACTTGAGCGTGCATGTTTTGACCAGTTGGAAGCGTTGAATACTGACTCTTGCCTGTGCCGACTTGTCGCGCGAAACGGGATTCCCAGTGGGTTCATAGGTATAGTCAAGATAGGTTGGGAACAAATTTTTGTGTCACAGCATGCCATTGTCAATTAATTCTTTCTTTTAGTCTAAATTCTTAAAGTAAGTTAACTGATACGTGCGTGCACTATTGTCCTTATAGAACTAATAATCACGTTAGTAATACATATATACATACATGTACATATAATCTTCTTTTCGTGTAAGATTAGTACTTTGTTGTTGAATTATCTTACAAAGTTAAACAAATCACTATAAATAATGAACTTATTCGATCAAATAAATTTTGCTTTACATGCACTTGAACTTTACAAAAAAAAATTATGCTAGCGATTAATTTCTTTTTAATCACTTTTTAGTTCTTCCGATTACATTTTCTAAATCCGTTCCTGATGATGTTCTTCGTCATGATCACTCACGGTGCCTTTCTCGTTAGTCTCGAACTTGTAATCCGAAAAGTTAATCCAGAATCAACCAAACCCTCTGAATTAATCTGATACTACTTGAGGTCCAAAGTCCGTCGATGCATTTGAAGTTTTAACATTCGTTTCTCGTGCTACTTGCAAGAATGTTAGTCTTCTCATTACTCATTTTCTTCCCTAAAGGGGGACTGAATGCCCGTTTCTAGTATATCTACAACAGTTCAATCCTTTTATCCTTGGAATTCATGCATCGAGTTTTAGGTTCAACAAGTCACAATACATTAATACTTTCACGTACAACCTACTAATCCCTGCATACTTTCTCTATCTTCGCATAGGCTCCATCCTAGCTGATGTTGCACAGAATTGGAAATTGTTCTTTTGCCGCATGCAATGTCGCTATAAAACATGAGAGAAACCCATGTTCTCCATTGCAACAATGACATGAAGAAAACCATGTTCTCCGTTGCAACAAAGAAGCCTTCTAATAAATTCCATTTCTCGCAATCAACCCCTCATTTCTCGCGATCAACCCCTCTTGTAAAATTTAGCAGGACTTATATATACACCTTATCACTTTTAAATAATTATCACTTTTTGTAAAAATAAATTTTAAGAGAGCAACCACATAGTATCCGATATTTTCATATATATGTTTTTATATAATTCTTGTAAGATGTTCGTAATGAGAAAATTCAATTGATAAAGATGACTTGTCCCGCTTTTGGTGTGTTGAAATTATTGACTATTATTTATCGCCAAGTTATAATTTCTATATATATTATATGTATTTATGATATTTTCTCATGAATTACACTTGTTTTCTCACAACATAATATAACCCTCATGTTAAAATATGTCGGGTTATATCTATTCTTTGTAATGAGCTTACAAAGAATAATAAATAATATTATATGAGGATAATAGGGCAAGCGTTAATCAATCACTTGCTATTAAATTCGCATAATAATTATCAGGCAAAGTTGTAATCAATACCATTATAATCATAATTAAATTTTAATACTTATAACTTGTCTAAGATTTGCCAATTAGTCTTATTTTTCATAAAAATTTAACTAAATATAAATTAAAAAAATATTTTCATTGATGAGGGCCCTATTAAAAATGAATTGGTTAATCGTTAGTTTTGTAGAATTATATAGATATATTTTTGCATCTTTAAGATTTTAAATGTTCTTATACACAGTAATTAAGAATTAATAATTTGATTTAATTGTACCTTTTTTTTAATACATACGTGATTTCTTTTCAACATCTTATATAGGTGATTTAGCCACTTTGTTGATTGTGCCGCCTTAAAGCAAAAGTTTTCGTATCATTTGATTACTGAACTTATATTTTATATAAATAATTTTTATGATAATTATGTTATGTGTAAATATATATATAAATTTATTAAATTATAATAAACTTAAATTAATTGTAACATAATTTTTTCCTTCTAAATCTTGTATATTATTTTTATTTTCTGGATAAATGATTTTTTATTTTTGTATGAGAGATTTAGTTCTAAGCGAATAATAGTCAAAATTAAATCCATACAAATTAATATATTTACAGTGGTGTCAATGGGTCGGGCTTGGGCCGGCCCAGCCCGGGCCCAACAGGCCAGCCAAGAAAACGGGCCAGGCAGAGAAAAGGGATATCCAGGCCCAGTCCAACCCCTGACCCTAGGCCCAATATTTAGGCCCGGGCCCAACAATATTTTTTTTCAAAAATTCTTGTTATTCATTTTTTAAATCCTAAGGCTATTTCTCAAGGCCCTTTGAGACTTCACCCACTTTATGGAATTAAATTTAAAATTCAATTCATCTTTTTTTGTTTGAAACAAAAAGAAATTTAAATTACATAATTTTTATTTATGTTTAGAACACATATAAAATGATAATGTGATAAAACAAAATTTATAATTATTCCCTTGGCTTGTGATGCAGAACACAAAACAACTTCTGTAACAGAAACATTAAATAAAAGCCCACTCAGAAATGATAAAAAACACGTCACCTTCACCACACACCCACACTTCACTGCATATGTTAAAGAAAATACTGATTATATGAATTTAATAACACCTCCAAAACAGTTAATTTAACTAAAAAGATCCAAAATGTCAAAAAGATGAAAATGTAATAAAATGAACTTAAAAAAAAAGAAAAAAAAAATTATAAGGGAGGGGGCCAATGGGTCCAGACCGGACTGGGCCAAACCCTGACCAAACTCGGGCCTTTTTAAAGAGGGGCCAAAAAATTGGCCTTTTTAGGGCCAGGCTAGGCCCAGGCCCGTTTCGCAAATATTTTGGCCTGGCCCTTGGCCCTATGGATCAGGGCTGTACTATTTACGCTTAAGGGCGAGGGCCGGACCAAGCCATTTTAGGGCCGGGCTGGGCTGGGCTGGCCCGCGAGCAGTCTGGCCCTTTTGACACCTCTATAATTAGATTTTTAGAAGTAGTTTTCAAATTATATAAAACTTTTGAATATAACTCTCATTTAGTTCTTACAAAATTAAATAAACATAAATATAAGGATTGCATCCAAAATAATATTACCATAACTTTATATACACTGACATGTTTAGTATATAACATTAAAATATTTTTAACTATAGATTTACGAATAAGCTTTGTCATCGTTACAAATTTAAATAACCATAATTATACAGTTCTTTGTTGGTCGTGTGCTCCCACCCAAAAATATACCCTCAATGTTTTTTAATGTACGAAAAGGATTCTAAAAGCTATACATTATATTGATGAATCTTTACACTGATTACAGTAAGCATATACTAAAATAAAAAAATATGAATAAAGTTGTTACATTATTTTTATTGATTTAATCTCAATTGTAACATCATTCTTTTTCTCTTCTAAATCTAATATGTTATTTTCATTTTTCACATATATGAATTTGACAATCATACTATGAAGTAGTTTTAAGGATATAATAGTAAAAATCAAGTCTTAATAGTTTAGTTCATTAATTAGTTAGAGTTTCATAATAATTAGAATTACTTTTTAATTATATAAAGCTTATTGATTTAGAAATCAACTTATCAATAAATAAGGAGCCCATCCAAGACAATATTTGAGACCTTTAGAGTTTCATAATACTTATAATGATTATAATTTTACTTCACTTTGAAAATATAATGTGATTACTTACAATATTTTGCCTCTTAAAGGTTTTAAATGCTCTCAAATATACTAATTAAGAATTATTTGATTCAATTGCGCCTTTTTATTACATATGTGAGTTCTTTTCAAAATTTTGTACATGCTTATATAGTCACTTTATTGATCGTGCGGTCTTATCAAAACAATAAAATGTTCAGTAATTTAATTATTGATTGTATATTCTAAATAATTGTTTGCAATAATTATGTTATGTGTAAGTGTATATAAGTTTATTGAATTCTCATAAACTTAATTAACTGTAACATAATATTTTTTCTTCTAAATCTCATATGTTATTTTTATTTTTTAGAAACATGATTTTCTATTATTGTTTTTTTTTTTGTATGAGAGAGTTAGGGGTTGTTTGATAAAACTGAAATTTAAGTGCTGAAAAAGTTAAGTACTGAATTTGTAAGACTTAAAACTTTAAGCGACTGATTTTTCACTGAAAAATAAGTTAACATATTTGATAAATAAAAAGGCAGATGTCTAAAAAAAGTTATTTATAAATTTTATTCATTTTATCAAAATTATGTATTTCTTTATGAAGTTTATAACTTTTTTTGGAGGGATAAAATCGTGTTGGTGGTTGTGGCGGCAGTGACGATAGAGTAGTAGTGGTGGTGGTGGCGACATGGACAAAAAAGTGTCAATAGTGACAGTATTGGTGTGTGAAGACGTGGTATTGGTAATTGTGATGATAGAGATAGGCGACGACATGGCGGTCATGACAGTGGTTATAGTGTGGTGGATCTTTAGATAGTTTTGGTGAAAAGGGACGTGATGACAACATCAACGGTATGGTGGAGGTGGTGGTGTCCTTGTAATGGTGATAGTGGCTAGGTCGTGGTAATTGTGGTGCTAGTTGTATTGTAGTGGAGGTAGTGTTGCCAGCAAATTAATTGAGGTGGGATCATGGTGGTAATTATTTATGTAAAATATGTTAAATAATTTTTAACCATTTTACTTAGAATTTGTAATACCCCGAATCCTAAAATACTCTTCATAAATTAAAGTGGTATTTTTAGCTACAAATTAAATTTTTTTTATCAACGATGATATATTTTTAGCAACGATATGTTTTATTATTTAACGTCGATGTGTATTCTAGCGATGAATTTATTTTGTTTAGTATTGAAATACGTTTAGCGACAATTAAATTTCTTTTAACAGTAGTGTGCTTATTAGCAACGATTGGTTAAACGAGATAGCGTAACAATCATAAATAATTTTCCTAGAGTATAAATAATTGT
>JAVXUP010004935.1:22500-24254 GCA_033070095.1 Escallonia herrerae | reverse complement strand
ATTCATAGATTCACTCTTGCCCATTGTTTTCATGCCCGCAGAAAAATACCTCATCGTGTAAACACCAATCCATTGCTCTTTGAGCTCGTACAAGTGCTGGAGCCACTCGTTGTCTTGCAATGAGTAATCCTTAACAAGCTTTTTCCACCTTTCCTCAATTCCTCAATCGTTAAAGACTTATTAACGCACTTTTCAAGTCATGTTTAAAGTCTGGATACTTTGCATACACGTGATGCAAACGTTCAGGGTATTTATTGCTTATGTGTCAAGTGCACAAGTTGTGTCGAGTATCTGGGAAGACGGTAGCAATAGCCTTCTTTATTGTCAAATCTTGATCGGTGATGATAACTTTCGGTGCTTTATTTTTCATGGCTTCAGCCACGCCCTAAACAACCATTCAAAAGAACTCTCGCTCTCGTCCCTTAACAAGGCGAACCCGAACAGGATGGAGTGATAATGATGATTGACTCCTGTGAAAGGAGCGAACGGCATCGAGTACTTGTTGGTATGGTATGTGGTGTCGAAAGTCACGACATCCCCAAAATGCTTATAAGCTAGCCTCGAACGACCGTCGACCCAAAAAATTGTACTAACTCGATGCTCGTCGTCAAGTTTAATCGAAGGTAAACTGCGGGTCCTCCATCTGCATCTGTTTCAATAGGCTCATTGTGAATTGAGCATCATTGAGGTCATACGCGGCTCGTCTATGGGTTCGGACCGCGTTACGAACGTCTGTCGTGTTAAAGTTTAAATTTTGAATTCCCCCAGCCTGTTCAGCAAGAACATTAATCATGTCAGTAGGTCCTAGCCCAGCATTGCTCATTGTGTGAATCAGGCTCCTTGACCTTACCCATCTTTTTGTGTTGATGCATCTGACTCACCTTAGAAAGGGTTACTAACGGGTGATTGTGTGCCAGTTCCAGGCTGGTAATAAGCCAATGATCTTGCTTGGGTTTAAAGCTTACGAACATCTTGACTTGGCAATTTGTGCGCTCAAAGCAGTCCCGTCTTCTACGCGAATATCCTATTTCGTCATCACTGTCATCATTGCCTACGTGTGTCTCATTTTGTTGTGCGTTTCTGCCCCTATGACACTCGTATAAGCGAGAGCAAATCTTTTTTGTTACGTTGCTTGTTCTTGTAGTCTTTATTCTAATGCCAAAATCAGCCCTCAATGAATACGCTCGAAAACATTCTTCAGCTTCTTCCAATGTTTGAAACATTCATCCTAGATACGGATCACTAGCATCTACGGGGGTGTTGGAGCTCAACACGAAATCAGACATTGTGAAACAAGACCTGTGTAGAAATAGATTACGCTTAACAATCAAATAGCATTTCTTACTGAAAATATTACCTAAAAATTACCGTGACGAATAGACCAATTTAGGATGACAAATATACCTTATACATAATCTCAAAAGTATCTCCAATTTAACAATTATTAATTTATTGAGCATAACAAACTAAAATTACTAACGTAAATAGACAAATTCTTCCTGCCAAAATACAACAAACATATCTAAAAAAATTCGAATTTAAATAGGATAAATTTTTTGAAGTTAGCGAACCTAAAAAAAATAAATTTGTTTAATGTTAACAAATTAATTTCTAGAACATCACAAATTGATGAATAGAGTGAAAAATTTCTAGAACATCACAAAAAAACTATATTTTTTTGTCCAAAAAAAATATACTTTATCAGTCAATCCATAAAGAAAACTTTCCCATTCGCAAACTTATCTTGCTTGAGT